>JAFMSR010000016.1:31099674-31147174 GCA_022818135.1 Saxidomus purpurata | reverse complement strand
AGAAGAAAGAGGGGGGGAGAAAGAGAGGAGAGAGGAAGGAGGGGAGGGGGGAGAGGGGAGGAGGAGGGAGGAGAGAGGGGGGGGGGGGGGGGGGGGGGGGGGGGGGGGGGGGGGGGGGGGGGGGGGGGGGGAGGGGGGGGGGGGGGGGGGGGGGAGGGGGGAGAGGAGAGGGGGGAGGGGGAGGGGGGGGGAAGGAGAGAGGGGGAGGGAGAGAGGAAGAAGGGAGGGGGGGAGGGGGGGGGGGGGGGGGGGGGGGGAAGGAGAAGGAGGGGGGGTAATATGGAAAACAACGTGCAATTAGTTTATTCGATGGCCTTTGGTTTGTTTTTATGTAATGCTCACTGACAATGAAAGAAATACTGAAAAACTTTTGTGATATAACAGCAGGTGTGTTACCTGCTGTTATATCACAACAGTTTTTAAGAATGAAACAAACGATAAATTGAAAAATGCAAAACTAACTTTGATCACCAACTTACCTGGAGTTGTAAAAAGAAGTATTTGAGTGGCGACCAGGAAAAACACCTTTAACGAAATATTTGATACTTTCAATTTATCCATGATAAACGATGAGTTCATAAACGTATGTCCTTCGTAAATGTTACGGACTATAACACACGAGATGTAGTGTCCATACCAAGCCTGTACTGATAACTCTGTCACGTGAGATTTTAAGTTGTGAAATATACAACATATTATCTAAACACAACAAATGTATTATTATCCCATTATAGTATTACTATATAGGACAGTTACACGATTGCATTAAGCCTCTCCCAAATGTATCGCAATTGCTAAAGAACATGTAAACTGCCCTTTTGTGTTAAAAAAGGATGATTTTTTTCGATTAACGTCATGATTGGTGTAAGCCTGGTGCAAAATGTATATTCTCAGCATCCCGCATATATATCACATAGGACAAATTACTTAGAATAAATAATTTGATGAAGATGGGGTTTTTGTTCCTGCTAATGTCATAAAAGATTAATGCTGCAGCAGGTTCTGCATTTACATGTTTTAGGCGAACTACTGACTTTCACACCAGTCTAGATCAACTACTTATATAAGTAAAAAAGCTTAATACCAGGTATTTCTAAATAAATGACAGGTTATGTTTATATATGATTACTCTTGTACTCATGACTGATCCTAACAACATGAACACTTGACAAAAACTTTGAATAATTTTTCGAGAAGTTGTGGCAATATTACTTATCGCGTTAGGAGTTTTAAATAAATTTACGTTGTATTTGTTTAAAAAGCAAAATACTAATTAAGTCGTCTGTTAAACAACTGGCAGCGATGCTTATGACACTACGGGTCATATCAATTGTATCACATTCCCGCTTAGACTGTAAATATGATTTCAGATTATTGAGTAAGCAGTAGAGATCGTGTGCCAGGACCAACTGTGTTATGAAGTAAATACATGTAGTTAGTTTATGCCTTTTCCTGCAAAGCGTTCGATATTGATCCTTACGTATGACTAAAATACACTTTGGTCGTAAAAGAATTGTCAGCGATTACTTAAACAAAAAAGGCATCTTTCAAGTCAACTATATTTAAGAAAGAGCACGGTATCATTCCAAAACATATGTAAATTGTTTTCAATTAAGTAAGCTCCCTTAGAACTAAAGGTTTTTGAAACACAATCGATGTTACATTTACTCATTTGTGTAGTCCTTCATATTTCAATTGATGGTTGGGTATTTTTCATGTTTTCAAATCTATATTGGGGTTAAATTTTTCAGAGAAATCTCTACATTTGCATTTATTTTTGTGGATAAATGTATGAAAACGGACTCAAGTTTAGCAGAGAAATGTGTCTAGGCCTTGCAGTGTTTTATTTGTTTTTAGAAAATATATCTGGAATGGGGTTAATTTTCCTGATTGTCTTAATTGGTTCGCAGAATACTTGTATGCCTCTAAAATATTTAGTTCTTAATTTATAAAAAAAGTCATCATTGTATGAACAGTTTCGTTTACAAAGGGTCATTTTGTTGTCTGTAATGGGTGTATGCATTTACCAAACTGTCGAGAATAAGGTATTTGCCAGATCTAATTTGTTTAGATATGGGAATGTTAAATGATGTAATTTGTCTGGAATAGGGTGACTGAATATATCCAATTTTTCTGGAATGAGGTCAAGCTCCAATCACGCCGGAATAAACCGCCCATTTACTTGGAGTCCATCCCTTCCTCTTTCGTGGGAGTAGTGCATATACATGTAACGTATTCAGGAATACACATTTGAACTATTTTTCTTTATCTGATGCTCTAGAATGATACCTTTGTACCTTTCTCTTTCTATACAATATTTTACTCGTTCTTTCTTATTTCTACACTGGATGGTTGGATGGATACGACGACATTTTTTCACGACCTTATTTTTTCATCAGCAGTGAATTTGAGGTTATTTGTCCAGAAACAAAACGGTTATCCAAAACATTTTATCATTATTAGATCGATTGTTAAAATCGAACCAATGTGAACAGAGTGCCGAACGAACAACGTACAAACAAGTAGTTCCATAAATACAGTTGTTAGGCATTAAACCGTCTTCTGTTTTCAAAATTATATAGTAAAAGATCTAAATAATTTCAAAACATTTCAGAATAGAATAATATTATTTCGTTATTAAGCAGGTTTTTTAAAAAAAACCTACTTATTAGAATGGCGATGTCGTATGTCGGGCGGGCGGGCGGTCGTCAAACATTGGTTTCCGTTGGATAACTTTAGTTAGGAGTGACCAATTGCAATGAAACTTGGTGTGTAGGTAGCTTGCTTGGAGACGCCGCTTGGGATTGTATTTGGGGTCACTAGGGTCAAGGTCAAGGTCACTGTTACTAAAAATAGAAAAACGGTTTCCGCTCAATAACTCGAGCTAGGAGTGACCGATTACAATGAAACTTGGTCTGTAGGTAGCCTGCGTAGAGACGCCGCTTGGGATTGCATTTGGGGTCACTAGGGTCAAGGTCAAGGTCACAGTTACTAAAAATAGAAAAATGGTTTCCGCTCAATAAATCAAGTTAGGAGTGACCAATTACAATGAAACTTGGTCTGTAGGTAGCTTGCGTGGAGACGCCGCTTGGGATTGCATTTGGGGTCACTAGGGTCAAGGTCAAGGTCACTGTAACTAAAAATAGAAAAATGGTTTCCGCTCAAAAACTCAAGTTTGGAGTGACTAATTGCAATCAAACTCAGTGTGTAGGTAGCTTGTGTAGAGAGGAAGCTTGGGATTGCATTAGGGGTCACTTGGTTCAAGGTCAAGGGCACTGTTACTAAAATAGAAAAATGGTTTCCACTCAATAACTTGAGTTAGGAGTGACCAATTGTAATGAAACTTGGTGTGTAGGTAGCTTGCGTGGAGAGGAAGCTTTGGGTCACTATGGTCAAGGTCACTAGGGTCAAGGTCAAGGTCACTGTTACTGAAAATAGATTTTTATTTATTTTTAGTTTTAAGATTGTTTTAAGCCAAAAAGAAATTCTTTGGGTCAAGGTCACTTGACTCAAGGTCAAGGTCACTGTAACTAAAAATATTTTTTTATTTATTTTTAGTTTTAAGATTGTTTTAAGCAAAAAAAATTTTTTTGGGTCAAGTTCACTTGACTCAAGGTCAACGTCACTGTTACTAAAAATAGATTTTTATATAATTTAAGTTTATTGATTGTTTTAAGCAAAAAAAAAAATTTTTTCGGGGTCAAGGTCACTAGGGACAAGGTCAAGGTCACTGTTACTAAAAATAGTTTTTATTTATTTTTAGTTTTTAGATTGTTTTAAGAAAAAAAATTTTTCAGTGTCAAGGTCACTTGGGTCAAAGTCAAGGTCAGTGTTACTAAAAATAGATTTTTATTTATTTTTTAGTTTTTGATTGTTTTAAGCAAAAAAAATTTTTTCGGGGTTAAGGTCACTTGGCTCAAGGTCAAGGTCACTGTTACTAAAAATAGATTTTTATTTATTTTTAGTTTTTTGATTGTTTTAAGCCAAAAAAGTTTTTTCGGGGTCAAGGTCACTAGGGTCAAGGTCAAGGTCACTGTTACTAAAAATAGATTTTTATTTATTTTTAGTTTTTAGATTGTTTTAAGCAAAAAAAATTTTTTCGGGGTCAAGGTCACTAGGGTCAAGGTCAAGGTCAGTGTTACTAAAAATAGATTTTTATTTACTTTTAGTTTTAAGATTGTTTTAAGCAAAAAAGAATTTTTTTGGGTCAAGGTCACTTGGCTCAAGGTCAAGGTCACTGTTACTAAAATAGATTTTTAGTATTTTGATTGTTTTACGCAAAAATATTTTTTGGGGGGTAAAGGTCACTTGGCTCAATGTCAAGGTCACTGTTACTGAAATAGATTTTTATTTATTTTTAGTATTTTGATTGTTTAAAGCAAAAAAAAATGTTTTTCGGGGTCAAGGTCACTAGGGTCAAGGTCAAGGTCAGTGTTACTAAAAATCGATTTTTATTTATTTTTAGTTTTTAGAGTCTTTCAAGAATTTTTTTTTTCGGGGTCAAGGTCACTAGGGTCAAGGTCACTGTTACTAAAAATAGATTTTTATTTATTTTTAGTTTTTAGATTGTTTTAAGCAAAAACAAATGGGGGGTCATGGTCACTAGCGTCAAGGTCACTGTTACTAAAAATGTAAAAAAAAATTAGTTTTTAAATTGTAGCGAAAAAAAATTTGGGCCCAAGGTCACAAGGGTCAAGGTCAAGGGCACTGTTACTAAGATAGGGAGGAGTCAAGATGACTGTTTTTTTTTTTAATTCTACAATTTCTACAGGCTCTGTTTAAACCTGCTTTGGCGGCATTGCCGCGTCTTCTTGTTGTTCTTTAAATTTGTAATTAATCGTAAACATTATTAATGCGCGAACGAATGACTTGGACATACAAATTAAGAATAACTCGTTTTTTACCTGGTCGGCGCACGTAGAGTAGTTGGTAGAGGTGTTAGGATTTGAATCTGCGCTGACTTACTGTAACGGACGCGAGTTCGAAACCCATCTTATCCAAAATAAATTTACACTTTTCTTCTGTTTTAACTTTAAACCATTTTAAATGTTTTACGGCAAATAATCATAGAAAGCTTCATTCATGTCAAACTTATAAGGATAATGTTAACAAGACATACTGTATACATATTATTCGATAACAGTAAAGTTTCGATACTACAGGTCAGTCAGTAGTCGTGTCAGGTTTTGCTTGTACAACCAGAATTGGTTTCCTTGAGTTCTTTTGGGGCCATGCCTCAACATCAATCATCACCAATTTCTAGAATATTTACATGTCAGTTTTGTTTGTGGGCCCGCTGTGATACTTTGTATCACTGTCTGTTTTTCTTATTCAGTTATTAATTTACTCTGTGTCTTCTCTAATCTTTCTCATTGTTCAGTTTTTGCCTACAATTTAGGATAGGAATTTATTTCAACCAGGAAAGTACTGGGAAGGCGGTCCGATATTTTTGCTCCTTACTGCAAGCTCCAAAGGTACCGTTTATCTTTTTCGTTCTTTCACCAACATTGATATTACAATATTAGGACCGTAACCAGTAAGGCTCTTCTAGAAATCTGTGGCACTGTATATGAAATCAAGACCTATTTCTTCATTTAGTAACTGAACTGTTTTGTTCTTTTCTGCATCGATTTGGGTAAACTAAGAGTAACTAGGGCTGCAACGATACAAGTTTCCTTCCGTTCGGATAGGATCCTGTCCGTTATCGAATGCTGGTATTCGACTGCCTCCACACTTTAACTACGGTATTGATTCCCGTTTTGTAGAGTCGCTGTGGCGTAGAGGGAGAGCGTCGGACTGCTAACCCGGAGGTCGTGGATTCTTTTGATTGACATTAAAAGTTGTACAAACTTTGAATTTTCAGTTCAGTTTTGTAAAAATCTACTTCTCAGTTACCATTCACAGCTATGATATTTTATAGGGTAGTTGAACATACATGTAGACACTGACTGCAAAAGGTAAGCACATGGGTACCTATCTGAAAAGTAAAGTTTACACATATGGTTAAAGGTCAAACTTTGTGGGCAGTTGTGTCTCCAGTTTGTTTAAACTTTACTCGTGTATGGGTTGTCCTGATATTTACACATGTATGTGTACAGTCTGTGTTGTTCAGAGACAATCGATCCTCCAGCACTTTCAGTCCTTTGATTATTATTGTCATCAGAAATGTAAAATTCTACAAACATCAATGCAAAATATTATACGTAACCAAACTCAACAAAACTTCGAACATTGTATTTACGCAAACACATTTCTAACAACAGCCAAATCTTTCTATTGTTTGTTTGATATTTAAGCATATTATTTGTATGATACAACTTAACATTCGTCAAGAATCGTATGATATACAACATGAATATTTCACAAAGTAAATGCTGTAAGCAAACACTTGTACATGTAATTCACTGTACAGCATTGTTAGCATCGGTTTAAGTTACAGATAATACGTTAATCCATATAAACTGACACAAGGACAATGATATGTTTCGCTACGGAGATAAACATAGTCCACAAAACTGAAGAAAATGGGCATTTTAAGTTAGTAAACTGCTATGAGTTCATTTGGATTTTTTCTAGCCATAATGCATCGTCTTGAGATAGTTACGCAAATGAACATTTTCTTAACGCAAATAATGTTCGATTCGATGATCAGATGTGTGACACTTTGAAGGATGCACATATCTGCACACACTACAAAATAATGTCAGGCAAAGGCGTATAAGTTCTGTTCAACTCTTCCTTCTTTTTATAGCAGTGCTCTTAGATGTAATTGTTCCAATTATAAATGGTTTCCGGTACGTCTGTGCAGTGATGTTTCAACTACGAAGTCATTGTATGTGTATAATACATATATTGCACATTTACTATCCAAGTATGAGTGTTCTAGATTTTTCTTGGCTTCTCGTCCGTGGTGTTGTCTGAAACATAAAATAATATTTTTCATTTATACCATTATTTACACAGATGAACGGCTAAAAATTAAATCAAATGTGCTATTGTTTGTTTGTTTAATGATGAGTTTGACTAAATGCCATACCTCCTTCAGAGTCTGAGCTTCACCAGGGTAACGACCCCACTACTAGAGGAGAGAGAGAGAGAGAGAGAGAGAGAGAGAGAGAGATTTTAAATTATTGTGTTTTTTTTTGTTGTTATTATTTTGAAGGCCATATGGAAAAAAGATATATTTTGATCTACTTTGTAATTCTTTATATGTCTTATATGTTACCTTCATAAAATAAAGTTTTTATTATTATTATTATTATTACCCATAATGCACTAGCAGAAGTTTACTAAAGCAGTAGTTTACTATAGTAAAAACAGTACTGACAACGGAATTCTTTATCAATTAAGAGCATGAACTTGACTACAGTAAGATAAAAACTATTAGAAAGAATAAGCTTCACGTCTGTGTCTTTTAAATGCATGAATTAACTAACGTAAGAAAAAAACAATAACCGTGTCACTTCAAGCAGCACAATTAGAAGAAACAATATGTACCGCATACTTACATGTTGTCCTGAGTCTCCTGTATTTAACTATATACACGATGAATGCAAGCGCTCCTATCATCCCAATAGTGCCCAAAGTTGCCCCCACTATCAGTCCAACGTCTGCTTTGTGATTCTCTAAAAGAAATTTAACATCATTTATTTTTTTTACTTTTCTTTGAAAATGTTGAAATACAGTAAGAAACATGGGGGAAAAGTGCTTTGTTTACAGACTTACAACCCCGTGTGTCGAATAAAGCAATACTTTCGTATCCATGTGCATAGAACAAATCATATCACTACAATTTAAGTCTACACACAGTTTTCAGCAGTGGCAAAGCAATAAGCCTATTAGTAATCAAGAAGTTGGACAGATATGTGCTTATAGCACTGTATACACGTGGTATTATAATTTCTTAAATATTAAGCTGTCAAATTTTCCACCGATGTTCGCAGATTGTATGGAAACTCCACTCCTGAAGATATAAAGAGAAGACATTTTCATTATATTTGTACCAGTCTGGTGGGTGTAAGTAAGGATCATTATGTGACAGACTTACTCTTCGTTCGGAAAACGACGGATGGCTTGGCAAACGATGACATGTAGCCTCTCTCATTCCTGGACACTATCGACACGTTGTAACGGGTATCACTCTCCAATCCCGTGTATACGTAAGTCCAGTTCTGATTTATACCATGATTAGTTGAAGTGTCGTATACACTGTCGGAATACTGAAATTGTTCAAAACTTAAATATTTAAAAAGAAAACAACTAAGTACACTTTAAAAGTAAAATGAGTCATTTGGATTTAGCATCAACAATTTTGGTTATATCCTATACTTTTAGTTTAAGCATTAAAAGACCTGATAAAATCTTTCATTATCCATGTCCATAATTAACTTTTCTACTGTCTCGGCCGAAGCAAATTCACAAAAATGAGATATTTTATACAAATAAAACAGAAACTTTTAGAGGTTATAAACTATGAGATATTTGTAACTGTCAATCACCCGGTAAAATGTATTTCTTTCCGTTAGTTCCACCACTATGAACTGTTGTCTAGAGCCCATATCAAAACCAGAGGTCCACTGTAGTTTTACACTATCGTGAGTGACGTCAGAAAAATGTAAATTTTTAGGTTCCTCTGGAGAATCTGCAAAAATATGAATTATTCATCTTGTGATTTTTATCTCGATGCTATTGCAAATAAGCAGGAAAAAGACTTATTCGATTTTTTTTCTTTTCTGTTTTTAAATACATATAAGAATTTCAACTTGTTATAAGTCTATAATATAAAAATATGCAATAAGCATACAGTTTTGAAAACTATAAAGTTGTGTTGAAAATAATTTTGGTTTAAATGGTCCAATACTAAGCCCCAGATGGCTATAGTCATGTTTAGCACGTACTTCCATACTGTATCTAGTAATTGGCTAAGGCATGTGATATACATTTGTAATTAAGACTTTGGCAAGAATGAAGTGCCACTTTTGCAAGACTGCAGAGACATAAACATATTTTGTTTTACTGTTTTCAGCAAAATAGTAAAAATACCACTCAGGTCTTTTAAAATTATTATATATCCGTGTAAAATATTTTACTGCGGTTGCTAGAAATTTGAGAAAACATTGCTTGCCAAACATCATGTTTTATGACATATTTCAAGATATGTGTTGACCATGAAATATTGACACTTCATTTTCTTTGATATTGTACCTTTAAAGAAAAGATGTAAGTATCTTATTTTCTTATGTAGTTCCATGAAATCTTCAGTAATGATCCTAAAGAATGATAGAGTCAATGTTTTACATGTTTGCTGTTTTCAAAAATGATAAAAGTATGCATACATTTGATTGGAATATGTACGCAACCAATCGTGGGAGCAGTTGAATAACGTTAACTTTGCATTTCAGTTTCTTTTAAACAATTTCATTGAACATCTTACCGTTTGCAACTATCTGATAACGGGCGAAGTGAGTTCCATATTTGTTTTGCATTTTTAACGTATAGTTTCCAAAATAAGGAACGGACATCATTGGAAATGTCAGTCTAGTTTCATTTACGAAGTTTTCTTGCATTGTAACCTTCGAAATATCCGTCCCGTCGTCTTTTGACCATGTGTAGTTAGCTCTCGGGTTCGTTTGTAGATACATCACCAGTTCTGTATAGTTACCTACTTTGGCAAAAACAGTATACTGATTCTTTCCGAACTGTGGTTTAGGTGAGCCTAGAGAAAATATCATATATTATGGGTAATTGTAGCTATATTTCGAAATGAAAATCACTGAACATGATAGCTCCTTGGTCTTATTAGAGATATTTATATCTTCACATTGCATTAAAATATTAACTTAATATTTATAACTTAATGTATAAACTTATGTGTCGTGAAATGACATCATATCATTCTTCAACAAAGAGTGAATGAGCGTTATGAATATCGCTATAAACTTTTTAAATTCTTTAACGCACTGAGCATTGATTCTTACAATAAACTGTGATGTTATGTCCCCTAGTAACGTTGACGCCATAACTTAAAGCATTATGACCAGTGCACTCCCAGTAGCCCGAATCCTCACACCTAGTTGGCCATGACGTCAAGGTCCCACTCGCTGGTAGTGTGGCAGACATCAATCCAGAACCAGTATCTCTGTTACGCATTGACCAAATCGGGTACGGATTTGCTTGAAAATCGCACATGATGGTGAAAGTTTCATTTTCTATCAATTCATATGGGCTAATGCTGAAAGCATCGATCTCTGCGGGATCTTCGCAAAAGAGAAAAAAATGGAATTAGCTTCTCTAAAAGTACATTAATTTGTATCTTATACTAAATTATGTTTAAATAATGTTCAGTAAGTATGCAAGAAGTGCAAAGAATCGGTTATATATATATCAATAACATATACACAACTTACACTGTACATCGACATTTACGACATTAACAGTCACATTGACATCGGTCTCCTTGTACTCTGGCACAGGAAATGACGTATTTAACGCATGGCAGATGTAGTCCCCGGAATAAGAACGCTTGATGTTGAGAATTTCCAAGCGTTTCCCTTCTTGCTTGAAAGTACTTTTGGTGTCGTTCTTCGTCCAGTAGACCTCGATATCTGAACTGTTTGTTACATTGCAGATCACCAAAAGATTGTCTCCTTCAAGAATCTTGTATGATCGTATCTTAGGTGACTTTGCAACAACTAGATCTACATGAAAGTAGAAAATAATAACAGATAATTAAATTTCGTGTTCTGTCACAGTAAGGAGAAAAGGAGAGCAATCTTTGCGATATTGAATTGTAATGTATAAAAGTTTTATAATGACTTTAACAGAACATATCTGAAGTAGATTCATAATTGATTACACGAACAAAAGTCTGATAACAACTCCAATTCCAGTGGTATAAAAGGAGATCTGCTATGAATTTTGAAAATAGATTTTAAATTTCATTTCGTTTGTTTAATTAAAACTCTTCAATGAAGCTTGTACCGATATCTAACACAAGTTCTTATTTATTCCTTTTTGCATTAATGGAGTTATAAAATTAAGGGAAATCAGCTGTAGAATTCTTGCTAAAATATTATATATGTTGAAATAGGTTTACGATCGCTGTGAAATATTTCCCTGTTTGATAAACTGCTACAGAGAAACAAAGAGTTTCTTGGTATATTTGTGTAGAAATTTGACATTTTGTCAGTTTTCATAGAATCCAAGATGGCATCCAAGGTGGCCGCCATTATACTACAGAGAACAAAGAGTGTCTTGGTATATTTGTATAGAAATTTGACATTTTGTCAGTTTTCGTAGAAACCGAGATGGCATCCAAGGTGGCCGCCATTACATGAACTAATGGTTAATATTACTTTATCGAATATAGCTGACGAGACCAAATAGAAACGTTTACTCCAATGTGTACGGTTATTCATGTTTACTAATTTATTTACCCTCGATTGCAAAACAGTTTCTTACAACTTATATTATTCGCTCTCGAGACTCTCTCCAGATTAAATCAACCTCGAAGAGAGAGAGGCAATGTGGAATTACTTGTATCTAGCGTAAGGACCATTTTACTTCTAGGGCATAGATGAGGATCGAAACCGAAACTTTTCTAAAGTCGTGTAGATGCTTCGTAATTAATCACTCAGGCCTTAGATCACTACGCATCTACACTCCCAACAGTGATATACTAACCGGTATATAACTCAAAAGTAAAATCTATTTCCTAAATAGATAGAGTACTGTTGACTCGAATATTTAAGTCATTAATCTCGCTAACAGTACTCTATCTATTACTTATTTCATTGTTTGACCTTTAAATGACCTTGAACTTTAAAGACATTTAAGCCCGTTTAAAAGCTCTGTACATGTACTTATTTTACCACACAAACTAAAGTCAATTTTTGCTAGCATTTTATAGCTGTAATCGTTACACGTTTATTCATCATTAGTCCTTAACATTGCGGCCATATTGGACTCCATCTTGGTTTCCATGGAAAACGACATGAAGTCAACTGGTCACCTTCGCTCAAATTGAAGTTAAGATATCCTATTACACAAATATACCCAGAAAATCTCGTCGCCGATTTTCGAAAGTAACGTGTAGAAGACATATATCGTGCTCAAAAACCAAGGTACTAGTGTCTTGTATTTATGATGTAATTCGATGATTGTTTGCTTTCGTTTTCAGTTTATTTTATACAATAAAGCTTTCCATAACTAACTCCAAAGATTTGGGTAAAATCAGGACAATTTACAGGAATATACACTAACAGACGTGCTCTACATTTTTCTAAGTTGTTGCTGTGTCTAAAAAATGTTTACGTATGCAAATTAATATGTTCCGAATCGGTACGGGCGCATCCGAGCAATGGCGTCGATATTACAGAGAACGAAAATTGGCATTTTCATATCCGTTGACATCCCCAACTCCGATCATGATATAGATGAAATTTAACAGATTTATTTTCTTTCTTGCAAGAAGTCTAAACTAACATTTTATCGATCAATTAAAGCTATTGTTAGAAGATTTTGTCAACTTACCTGGTGTTGTAAATAGTAGTATTAGAGTGACCGCCAAGATAAAAACTTTCAAGATGTTATTTGAAACTTCAAATTTATCCATAATAAACGATTTTTATCCTTACTAAGTGCTATCGACCTAAACACACGAGATATAGTGTATTTATTCTCTCTCCAAACCAAGCCTGTGCTGATAACTCGGTCACATGAGCTTTCCAATTGTGAAATAATATGGAAAGTTATCTAAACAAAACGAATAACTTATTGACCCAGTTTTTTATCAGTATGCAGGGCAGTTCAGTGACTGCATTAGCTACCCGCCAAAGATATGATAATTAACGAACATATGACTTGCTATTTTGAGGTAAAAAAGGAATATTTTCTTCGTTAGATTGTCTTTAATGTATCCTTGTGTAATATGCTCTGCACTTCCGTGTTTTATGTAAGCCACTATATTCCTAACTACAAACCAAACTATTATAAAGCAAGGGGTGGCCAGAGTCTTAAACGTTATCTGCAATGTTCAATGAACGAACTTTAGATTGCAAGCTTGAGACAGGCCTTCTAAGTCTTGTTTCAAAACTGATATTGTGTGAGACATTTTACATTACATCCGTGTATTATAAAAAGGTAATTAAGTCAAGGAAAAGTAGTACTGGCATAGCTGATGTTATAAGAACCAACGTGGGCATTTTAAATGAGTCGTTCAAATTACGTGCAGGGCATAGCACGCCTTTAAAAGTAATGTCTGAGCACCTACAATGCCATGTTCCTTTCATGTCTTATACTTTTCTACCGTAAAAAAAGATATGGTTGCATATTTTGTGTCTCGCGGGGTGCCATCATGATTAGTCAGTCATATGAATTGGACACTGTGTGCAAAAATAACGAAACTGCCTCTTAGAGCTCCTATGTGTCAACGGAAAATTGATATTATGTTTCGTACGATATCTACCTTCTGCATGTTAACGAATAATCGAGTAAAGCTGTCGAGCAGGTGAACAGATGCTGTAAAATTTGTGTCTTCTTTAGAATCATTGGTGTTACTTTCTTCAGGTAGTGCTCAACATTTCCATCCCATGTTCACATATGATACAATAACCCAATGCACCTTTAACAAAAATTTCTGACAAAGATTTCGTCTCAATTTATTGTTGACCCAGTCAGTGCATCCTCCCCCATCTCGTATATCCTAAAGTTAAATTACTTTTCAGAATGTCCACGTCACAAATTGCTCTAGGAAGACAATGCCTTGACAAAAACACGTGAACAAAATTACATTGAGATACCTCTTACTGACAGATACAGACGAAAATACATGTAACAAATAAATTGGAGTATAAAGTAAAGCTAATACTCTATAATAATTTATTTAAAAGACTGAATTTGCCGCAGCTCTACCCTTCATTTGGCATGCAAAATTAAAATCCTTTGGCAATTAGGAGGGTGGTACATCCAACTAAAAATCTCCTTTTACACAATATATTCAAGGTTAACAACATTATGGGAGAAATGTAGGGGCCGACCGTAGTCGCCCCTCCAGTTCTAAAGGTCCAGATGGTGGATTTTCTAGTTTTACCAGGACAGTCAAAACTGATTTTTATGGTTTTGTGTATTTGTACTATATGTAATAAGGCTAAATTTCTGATACAGATTGATTTATTTCGGTTGTAATTTTGGTAACATTTTTGTTTCTTTGGAGTAAAATTATTTTGAAAAATGTTTATCTTAATTTAGATGGTTACTTTGTGTAATAACTAAAAGTTAAATAAATTAACATATTTTTTCATTTCATTATAGTTAGAAATGAGTTTATGATGTTAGTGATAAAATGTTAAGAGACGATTTTTATTACCTTTTATCATAACAGAACAATCACAAATTTAAAATATAGCATTTTAAATAACCGTTGATTATACCGTTACAATATTGCCATAATAAACCATTGAGTGTGGCTTTAATAACTGAATATATAAGAAACTGAACGTTTTCCACAGCAATTATCAATTTCTGCCTTCATGTTAGTTTCATATAGCTAACACGAAGACAGAAATGCAAACTACCCCTCAAAGGCAATAATTCCTCTGATAAAAGACTAAATCGTAGAAACAGTCAAAACATTAAGTTATATTACTATTCAAAGTGAACTTCAATTTTTTAGAAATACATCTATAAATTAAAAAGCTTTTACTTCTTAAAACGAACACCAAATGCACTATCAAAATTAAAACCCAACTATATGAATATGTATACATGTAACAGTTTTATTCATGCTGAATACACTGTAATAGTATCCAAATCTTTCTTGACTATCCGTGTCCAACATTGAAAATGTTCCCAATTTGTTTTCATTTTCATTTTATTTTCATTTCTATCTGTTACTAAGAGAAGTAGCTTGGCTCACGTTTTGAACATCTTTCTTGACCAAGTTGTAATATGATCGTTTTTAAAGTGTTGCTCTTAATGAGAATATGGCAGAAACTTTGAACACATTTACGAGAATGTGTGGCAATATTATATATCTATCTTATAATCTTTGAAAAAATAGGAGTCGCTGAAACATATAACAATAAATCAATGCCCAGTCATCATAGGATTTTTATATGTAATTGTGATTAATTTTTCTGAAAACAAATTTGTACATAGAAGCTTCACATCATCTAGCTAGGTTTAAGAAACTAGAGATCATATATTCGGGACTAAGAGCAACATTCGGGACTAAGAGCAACATCTTCGTCCTGCTCGGAATGCAGATACAGAATCTAAATTTGGTTTCGGATCGCTAAGTCTTAAAATACGGGTAGCAGACATCAATGGGATAGGGACGAGCTGTGTTAATGAAGTCAATAGTTTGTTTATGTTGGATCGTGCAAAGAGTTCGATACTGATTCTTACATAACTAAAAATACACTTGAATCGAAAAGGAATTGTCAACTATTATTAGGACAAAAATGGCATCTATGCAGTCAAATAGATCATACAAAGAGCACGGAATCATTCCGAAACATAAGCAAACAATTTGTATCTAAGTTAGCTCCCTTAGAGCTAAATATGTTAAACACAATCAGGTTTGAAGATTATTATGAAGAACAACACTTACATTATATTCATTCTTATAAATATGAACGCACGAATAGTGTGCAGTTCCTTAAAATTTGTTTAATGGTGGTTTGAGTGATCTATTTTTTCATAGAACTGTCTACAATGGGGTTTAATGCTCAGACAAATTTCTTCATTTTCTGTGAAGTGGTTCTGTTCATGCATCATATATATCTCTAGACCTAACGGGGTTTAATTTTTCAGAAAAACGTCTAAATAGGGTTTTATTTTGCTGATTCGTCTTAAATATTTTAAGATTATAAAATATCAGTTGTTAACTTATCAAAACGCACCATGTTATGCACGTTTTCGTCAGTTACAAATTAGAAATTAGTAGTTTTCCTTTGTCTGTCTCGAATGGGTGAATTTACTGACTAAACTGTTTAGAATGGGGTATCTGAAAGATCCAATTTGTCTGAAATGGTGTATGTGATGGGTAGTATTTGTCCAGAGCTGGGTGTGTTAAATGATGCAATTTGTTTGCAATATGGGTAAACAGAGCTAAAAAGGATGAGTAAATAGATCCAATTTGTCTGAAGAGATGGAACATTGCTGTAATGATGTGTGTGTTAGCGGTTGCTACAATGATTTTATATTGTATGTCAATTAATTCAAACTAATCTCATATAAGTATACGTATTCAGGAATATACAAATGAACTATTATTCTACAAGACGTATCTATATCCCTTTACTTCAAAATTATTTTAAAAGACAGAGGACACATTTTGCCTGTTGTGTTACCTCAAACAAATTAAATTGAAATATGAACAATAATTTGTTGTACAAAAGGACTGCTAACTTCCTTAGTAGCAGTATATCAAGTATTTTGCTTACGTTTCGTTAACCATTAACCATATATCGATTTATTACGTTATCTTGTCCTTGTTAATCCGGACATGGCGCATGACTCATTTAGCACTTAGGGGTTAACTTTGTTATGGTTTACAGGTATAGAATATCATATTTGTATGATTTAATTGCAGACTTTACTCTAGATTACCCAAACTCAAAGATATCATATTATCTCATCTGTCATGGTACAGCCCCACCCAGCTCTAAATTATAACTCTACAGTCATAAACACATATATCAAATCGGTGCTGTAGATAATAATTATAATACATGAAAAGAGCAGTTGTATTCTTAATAGTTTTTTTGTTGCTCAATTAGATATGATCTTAAGTGTCGCCCTCTGTAAGACCCGGTACAATAAAAGCGGCAATAGGAAAACAGTAATTATTCCAAAAGAAGAAGACCGGGTGCTTACGAATTTAATCTAGTTAAAGAAAGCGTTGGACCTTTCACAAAGGTCAAATAACAAACTGGACCATTTTTCTCGATCATTAGTCGTTAAAGAATAAAGTAAAAGGGGGTTATTTTCTGACATTCAATATAAATGAAAAATTCAAAAGCGGTAAACTCTGCACGCGACACAAAGGTTAAAACGTAATGACATAGCCTAATTTTTACAAACAAAAATACTGCTACCTGAGGCACAACAGAAAAGCATGGTTTTCTCGTGAAGAATTTAAAGCAAAGTTAGACATCCTTAAAAACAAAAGTTAACGTATCTGCTTCAGCATAGAATAGTTCTTTTTACGTTACATAATGGTACTTTTATATCACATCATTGATAACATTGCCTAAAATCAGGGTGTAATCATAGCCAAACAAATTACGAAGCACCTTGATTATGAAAGTTGATTTGTGTATTATGTAATACCAAAGTCTTTTAGAATGTTGTATTTCCGATTCATTGAATAATAAGGAGAAAGTTGTTGGACAGTTATATCAAGGCTTTTCGGGCTATAAACCATTATCCAAATTACATTCTGACGATTGATTTGGTGACAATTTAGAATCCATATATGTGAGCCTACTTTAAGTGGAAAGTGCTTTAAGGAAATTGAAAATTCAGATTCATAAATACCTGTCACTGATATTTTGGCCAATACGTATTTGAAACAATTGGATTATGACACATGTAAGATACTAAGAAAAATTAGATGCACTTTTGAAATTTTAAGTAAATATCCCTACTGGCTTTGTCAATATCATTTGTATTTTTATACTTTATTGGAACGGAAATGTAATAAAGAATCTAGACTGTTTGAAGGAGATAATAAATAAAGCAATAGTCTGGAGAAAAAGTTGGTCTGAATTGTACGATTTCCTTTGTTTATCTTGTATTTGACTTACCTCGGATGTAGAGGACCGTTTTTCGTGGCGTTGTCCCATCTATTGTCATTATTACACAATATTTGCTGTAATACCTTTCACGGACATTGTAATGATATATCTGCGTATGACATGCTCAATAAAATATTATCAAATTATAAAGATGTTAACCCATTAACGGCGATAGTAATATTTTCCCCTCGTTTTACATGTTTTATCCAGTTCATATAATATATTTATAACAGCATTTGAACTGGTTTTTGTATGAAGATTTAAAAAAAATTACGAATGCAAATTTTATTTAGATACCTATAGTGCAAGTAATGGGTTGTCAAAACTATCAGCTTCTTCTTTCTTCACTCAACATTGGATAGACATTTCTGTTCCCTTACATATAACCCATTTTTAAATATATTTCTTTGTCTGTATTACACTTTTTCTTCTAATTTATATTCATGTATATATATAATGAGATATTTTACACTACTTTAGTTTTTGCTTTAATATTTTTTTCATGTCTGTGTATTAAAAGTAATACTCTTAACGAAACCAACTGAGCACATGGTGGATAACCACTCTACAATTCTGCACACCAATTATCTACGCCATATGCCTTTCTAGCTCATTTCTTAGTGGAACAAGTGGTTTTCTGGTCGACCAAAAGGGTATGTATTGAACAAACTTGGAAGAGGACTACTTTACGATGCTATACACAAAATATCTATGCAGTTTACGCGTTGCAGTATTATGCAGAAGATTTTATAAGTTTTCCTTATAAACATGCCTATGTGAAAATGTTACACCAAGAAGGGGCCAAGTTTCTACCCAGAGGCAAGATTTGAAAAACTGTTGGTACATGACCATCGCACAATTATACACACCAACTATCTTAGCTCTATGCCTTGCACTTTCTCACAAAAATATGTTTTAAAAGGTTTCTTATATGTCTCTCTGTTTACTTTAAAATTATATATTTAACATTGACTGTAAAATTGTTGGCACAATGTCCGCAATATATGGCGGCTTATTATTGGCCAACATTTGATTGCGGAATTAAGTTACATTGTATTAATGCAATACTCATTTACTGTGTTTTTCAATATGATATGCATAATACTAGTAGTTACAGAAAATGTATATTTCTCTTTATTATATGTATAAATTGTTTGCATATTATGTTGATAATGATAAATGTTCATGCATTATGTATTTTGATACATTTTATACATTTTTCAAGTAACTTGTCATTTATTAAAATGACATACATGTATTTCATTTCAATTGGATTATGTGTTTTTTTTATCCCTTGCAATCAAACAGATAATAATCCCAACAAGTAGTCACAAAAAAAAACATAAAACAATTTATTGCAGTGTATGTTAACTTCTCTCGTTGACTGCTTCCAAGGGTTCTGGCCAATATTTGCACCGAAAAAGGGATTAAGGATTTCTTTATTAAACAAGTAACCCACGGACAGGGCCAACTATGACACCAGGGGTACTGATTTGATAATAAAAATTTGATAAATATTAATGACAAACGTTTACTTAAGTGGTTGGTGCGGGGAAAAATAAGCATGTGAAAATCAATGTCAGTTAGTAATATATACTTAAACATATTCAAACAGTGTGTCGGTGGTCTATAAATATACAGTTGCTTTGTATATAAAAAAACAATTAAAATGTAATCATACATGATATAATGCACAGCATAACAAAGGCACTTTATGAATGATTGCATTGTGCAACAAATACGAAACCATTAGCACTACGTTTTTATAGATATAACAGTTACTTATCTGGTCTATAGTCATACAAATATCGCCGCCCTTCCTTTGAGATAGTAGAGGTCAAGTCGAAGGCCGACCATCATTATTGTGACGTTATAACTGATTATCTCACTTCTCGTGCTTCATCAATTTCAAACAATGATCGGGGCTGAGTATCAGTTACTGTCTGAAACAATTCCTTAACGATTACTGTCAAAAGTATCTTAGATAATACCCAAAACTCTCATGTAAACAGTGAAATTAATGGATTTAGGAAGACTGATAATAAAAGAAAGTGTTTCATTTCGAGGTCCATACACGCAATCAAACGTTTTGTTTTAAATGAAGACGTTGATCTGTGAAACGTTCAAGACTAATTAACCGGCTTGTATTTCAGACACTACCTGTACAATTACAAAGTGGGTGTAACTGATCTCTAAGTTAGATTGAGTTTTTTGCCTGTGACTTTGAAGTTTCTTTGACTAGCTCTCTGTAAGGTCATACAGTAACGGCTTTTAATTATTTTTGTTAGACAAGTACAAAGACAGATATGAACAATTTGGCAACATTGTCTTTGCGATCTTTTGTGTATATCTACAGAAAGACAGAAAGCTGATCAACTATGATTTGACACAGTGTGTTTTTAAGTTAGTCAGTAGTTTTATTTGTGTTAGTTCCTATTTTAGTAACTATTTGGAACAACTAATACAAACTGTTGTTACCTATTCATGGCATTCTCTCTTCATCGGCGTCCTAGTCATCCTCGTCACGGAAACGACAGGTGGCGCCCCATGGACCTCCTCAACATATATCATCCTTCTTCTAAGTTCGATAATTTCTCTTATTTTCAGTGCAGTTCGCGAGGCCTTTATGTTGTTTATACAATTGCTTATTGTCTTCTAGCAAATCACTCCAATTTCTCCTTGAATTAGTTGTTATAAATTCGATTAAATACTTGTTATAATCGTTTAAGGCATACTTTGGCATTTGATCAAATCATTGCCTACACCTACATCTTAATGCACAAGTTTTATGATGAAAACAAAATAGCTGCCTCCCGACCTTCCAATACATTAAGTTCTAAAAGTGCCAGTCTTATCAGCTACAGAATCTTAGTGTGACATGTACAAATGTAGGACTGGCTTTTATGTAATCGACGTGTGCTGATTGCGTATCGTAATGTAAAGAACCATTATTTGACAAAGCAATTGTCAAATTCTATATTTGTTTGAGTATTTAGCTTGGACAAGAAAATCCTGATCTATGTATGCATTTTGAATAATCTTCACTACTTAAAATATACAAAACTATAAAGTCATTAATACTTTTGTTATGATGTTACATCCAGTTTAACGAAAACACATTCAAAAAATAGTACGCTGCATTTCTGTGCAGCTAAGATAGCCAGAATTTGCATCTGATTATAAACTCTGCTTTGTCGTTTTCGCAAATTACAAAAAATAGTATCGGAATAAGCGGGTAGCCTGGACCTCAGGAAAACGGTGTTTGAATAGACCATGTCATAAAACCCAGTTAATTTATTTATTATGTAACCTCTTTATTCTGTATAAAAGTTTTGCATTTGCATGCGAAACTGAATGAACAGCGGTGTTGTATTTTGTGTGAATGAATTAAAGCGTTGTGTTTTATCGTAAAAGATCAAAGTAGGTCGGCCAGGTGATTAATTTAGTTTACAAAACCGCAAAGCAAATAAGCATTACTCCAGTCTTCTCTATTAAAGTGTATTTTAGTGTCTACCCGTATGTACACACGTATAAGTGTTTGGTTTGCATACATTTAAAACAGCGACACGATGACCTAAAATTTAAAAAGAACATCTGGTACTGTTTTCAAAAGCTATCTTAAACTTAGTGAAGTAAACAGACACGCCATTTTTTACCCATGTTTTTACTGAGGTTCATTATCCTTTTGTAGCAGTCACGTATGCAAAAATTGTGAAATCTTAGAAACGTAATAAGAGTATGTCACAAGAGAGATAATTTGCACTTTACTCCGATTCGATAATTCAAGAAATATTGCTAAGTACGGTCGTATAGATGCACAGAACTGTTGACATCAGTCTTTGGAGATTCGATTCTGCGTTGCATTTAGCTTGTTTGAGACAACTCATTGGTTAACCCTCACAGTTTAATTCAAGTGAAGGCGGTTGTTCAAATACTTAATTTGCCAAATCCAGATACCATATGATTACTGCATTTGTTATCGTTTTCTAAATAAGTGATCATGAATGTAAAATGTAAAAACTCAAAACTTGCTTCACGTGACTTTAAATGATATCATCGGATACGCGGTAAAAAATTATGGTCCTGTTTCATATGAATTAATTTAAGAATCTTGAAGTGCAGCCCTTTTATTATGATTTTAAAAATACCTGTATTTTTTATCAAATTTGTAGGCCAAAGTGTTTGATAAAATTATTTACTACTCATTCTATTTCTGCCATCAAGACAACATTAATTCGCCCCTCAGTTTATAATTATATCGTCATTTTCTTTTGTCAAAGGAATCAAAAGATCTACTAGGTGAAAATGGAGTATATCATAAAAATGAAAGCTGTGCTAAATGTAAATAGGTGATAATTGTTTCTCCTCAAAGTCTCGCCTGTACTATCAGGTTTTATTTTAATTAACCACACCCTTTAAAGTGGACCAGGTAAACTCGCTTGCTAATTTTAGTAAGAAAAAATTAAAATAAATCAAATGGTATTAATATCAATGTAGACACGTATTCATAAAGCCTATCATTTAGCATTAAGTTTCCTCCTACGTCTGGAAATGTCAGGCGGTGCCATCGACCTGCTGATTGAATAATGACGGAACAGATAGGGAATGTACTGTAAGATATATAGGGTTTCATTTTTCGTAAATAACAACTTTAACCTGCCAAAAATTCACTCAGACGATTTGGTTCTCAAATCATGAAGATACAAATATTATGTATATTTCCACATCAACCAAATCACATTTCGTGTAGCTAAAGCCTTCCAAACGAACCCCTGTCTACAGGGATTTAACCTGAATATAGCATGAACCTACGATTCCAGCAATTGGCATCGACGCGTCTGTAAGACCATACAGTATTACATTGCCAAAATCAGGACGGGTGGGTTCCACCAATTTTAATCACTTCACTGATTTGTACAACGAAGTGCGTATTAAAAACAACTATGGAAATACAATGTACGCTGAACTTAATAAAACAGGTTATCAAACTTTATTTTATGCTAACTAATGAAGACTACTTTGTTTTATTAGTGAAATATTGTGATGATGTAGTTATCATAGGTAATATAAGTCTGCCGGAACTACTTTTTTCTGTGGTACATATACATAATTTAGCTTTTGTTTTAATAGTTTGTATAAGATATAAAGAAAGCGCTCGTGACAATGTTAAAATTGTATCACTTTTCGTTAAGATATACTAGTATTCTATATCAACTCAAAACAAACAAATATCCTCTAAATAGCAATACAAACCTCAAATAGTCACTTGGCTTTGTGACAGAGTAAATTAATGTCCATATAGTGATTAATAAAAGAGCTAAATTTGAACTCGTTTTAAAAAGAAAGCAAGACACCATTGCCAAAAGACAACCAAATGAAGGAACTAAAATGCTAACTTACTCCTTGTCCGAGACACCATTACCAAACCACAAGTAAGAGAAGGAACAAAATTCTAACTTCCTCGCTGTCCGACATACCATTGCCAAAACACAACTTAGAGTCCAACTTCCTCGCTGTCCTAGACGCCATTGTCAAAATACAACCAAGAGGGGAACAACAATTCTAACTTACTCGTTGTCCGAGACACCATTGCCAAAATACAACTTAGAGAACGAACAAACATTTTGACTTCTTCGCTGGGCGAGACACTATTGCAAAAAACAATCAAAATAAGAAAATAACCATTGCTAAACTACGATTTTATGACATGAATATTGTAGGCACCTGTAAAAGAATTACTGTCAAGATTCATCCATCACATTTTCCAACCGAATAATACCCCGAGCTTTTGCAGTACTAGCTTTCACGAGTATTACCATCGACTAGAAATGATTTCACACTAACCGAAAATTGAAGTCGAAAGGAGAAGCCGAATGTGGATGCCTTACCGTAACCATTTTGGTAGCTCTATGCTAACGACGATGCGATCCTAAGGGATGGTGATGTAAACACTCTCATTATCCCCTCTTAACAAAGAAGCCAAGTATGGTAAGTCACGCCCTTGTACATATTTCTATCTATAGATCATTTATTGAATGATATTGCAAAATGACAACTTTTATTTATCACGAAGAAGCAATATGAAAAAAAAAACATTTTTGAAAGTAAATAGACTATAAAGGATAATTGTTGGTCTCAGTATAATATCACGTTATAATTTCACCGAGTGGGCACCAAAAGTTATTTTTTCACGAGTGGCGCAAATTTTGTCAATATATCAATATATCATCACAGACGATATTGGATTCTATCAATATTAACAACTGTTTTGTATAATTCATAAAGTTTGTTCTTTAAACGACGTCGTTGTCGTATGGTGTCTGGCATTCATTACGCTCGGTACACGTTTTGACGTTAATCCGGGTTACAGGTTTTGATAATTTTCACTGCGTGGACAATGAGTTTATCGGGATATAATTCACCGTTATATTTCGATAAAACACCGATAAATATGAAACAAAACACAGTTCCATCAGTAGTGTATCAGTAAATGCATTATTAAATATATGAGTAAACTCATAGCCTTTAAACTTTTGACAATCTATCTTGGAGATCGTTTTGAGATCAAAGTGTTGTGTGCCTCCTTGAATATTACTGGAAAGGATAAGTACCAATTAATTCTTCTTCTTGTCTTCTTGGAATTTTCTAAGGTGTTCGAATGGTATCAGTTCAAACTCCTTGCATGCCTTAGATTCTTTTCAAATTTAGGACTGTGATATATTTAATTTAGTGTTTTTCACAGTATCTCCAATAAAATTGCAAGGTCGGATTTTTCCTAAGTTTATAACAATTTGTTATTTGTATCTTGAAACGTTCCTACATTTGATATGAAATTTGTTTTTAACTTTCTTTTACTGTATCTTTTAGAAACCTTTAATGCCATATCTGGACTTGCCATAAATTGTAACAAATATGTTTTTCTACAGTTTTATTGTCTGTATTTTTGTTGCAAGTGATACAGTTATTGTTTCTTTTTGTGACTTTTGTCTCATTGATATCAAATGTTCAGTTTTGACTTGAGAAAATTCTGTTTGTGGTAACCTGTTCACTTCGCCCATAGTGCTCGTGCTACCACATAAATAGTTTTCATTGCCGAGATGGTTTAGAACTGTAGTCCAGAATGTTATAAGTACTGTGCATATTTTCACGGAGCTGCTTCTATACAATTTGTACTTGAACGCTCCGCTGTTCTCTTCTATTACTTTGCTGATTGCTGACACGGTTGTAGTTTCAATTAAGTATTCCTACAAAAAAATGAAATCATTCTTGACACTCAGTTATGGATATCAATTTACTAATTGATAGTGTTAAAATCATCATTGTAATGACTTCTGACAAATTTAGTTTTGTAATGGAAACTTTATGAATTATATCATACAGTTGTTGATATTGATAGGTTCCAATATTATCTGTGATGATATATTGAAATATGCTGTTAAAGGACTAGTCAACAAAATAATAAACGTCATTTGTAAACGATAAGGTTTATGTTGAGTTCGCATTATTTTCCAAAGAGCCGAGTGACGTCACCAATAATTTTTAAGAGGCAATATTTCAAAAACAGAGAAGGTTGTATTCATTAATAACACTTAACTGCTACATTTCCGCATTATCAACAAATTTTCTGACCAATTAGATACTGGAAACTGATTAAGTGTTGAAATTTAAGACGTTTCTAATTTTGGATACTGAATGACACACCTTAAAATAAATCAGAAGGCCAGCAATAAAGGGAGAGCAAATAGCGTTAATGTGCCTATATATTAATAAATGTCCAAGTTATTTGAATAGCCTTTCCTATTCTAGGAAGCACTTATCGAGTCAGCGGCATACTTACAGATGCGGTAATGAAATAGTTTAAAGGCATACGCAATAGACAAGAAAATATATCAGCAGGTTTCACTGCATTGATTCTTTACAATGAAATGATCCCTGTCTATTAATGTCAAGGACGGGTCCTCAAGTCCAAACCTGGCTTCTTCAAAAATTCTAAATCATTTAATTTTTACAGTACAGCTAATCTTTCCTGGGGCCCCAATGAGTTTCTACCAGCTAAACAGCGAACACTTTCTAAAGTGGTGAGACGATCTTTTTATTTTTAACACGCCTTTTATTGGTAGAAAAAGGCAAGCAAAAAGCCCGGGCATCCTAGCTGATCACAGCCATGTACTCTTGACGAAAAGGCAAAACCAGATGCCGCCAGTAAGTTGAAAGATTAGGTGTTTGTCATACAACATCCTTATTCAGAAAGAGATTTTACATCGAAACAAAGTATTTAAACAAACAATCATAAGACTTGAGACTGTCTTTTCTTGCGACGATTCATGGAAGATATTTGAGTATACGCGGCACATTTTACACTGCTTTACATAGCAATCAACTTCACTAAAAATATAGTTCTACTATACTTATGTAGTACACGCCAAATCTTTGAGGAGTTTGTTCTTGACAAATCAAATGTAACCAAACATATTCACAAGAAAAGAAAGACATCTGCTCGTATATAAACCTGACTGACATTTATTGTGTATGGCAGTGTCTATTTCTGTACAGTTGTCAAAGGTTGATTGACATCAATTAATTAACGGTTAGTTTGATAAGGGCTAACAAAATGAAAGTTTTCTTTGAAGATGAAAAACGAAGGGAAAACGATATTTAAAAGAACAGCGCTGGTGAAATGTTCATATTTTCGTTAAACCGTTCCAATTATGCACTATTAAGCATACGACATTATTTAACCTTGGAAGTCATTGAGGTCATGGGTGTGTTTGATTCCGTATTGAAAAAAAGAGAGATGAAGGGTCCCGCCATTTTATATCGCCGCATAATATATCTTACACGAAATATTTCATCTATTTGAGACCGTGATCAGAACGTAACTGAACAAGACTGAAAGGCAAAATATAATTCATAGTTGTGTAGCTGTTGCGTTTAGGAAAATAAAGTGAGACCGACACTGACCAGAGAAAGACACCGCTGGATTTAAGTCATATATAACTCTTCAAATTTAGGGAAAATGACATTTTGGATACATTTTCTCTATTAAAATCTACTTCACCGAAGTGGGTCGTTATTACTTCTTTCGCTTCCACCACCACGTAAATAGAAGTGTCAATAGTAATGAGATTGAAGACGTAAAACAAGACTAACATAGTCATGGAAATCCGGTCATTCTTGTCCCTATAGGCAACTCTCCCAATGAACAACTGTAAAATTTAGGTCTTTTATTCAAGTAACGTAGTTTTTGAAAAACCAATGCACATTGAACCGAGTATAACACAATATATTTTCTTCAAAGATAAACTTATGATTATTTAGTTGTTATCCCTTCATAACTGTCAAAATAACTGATGCAATTTGGTAATTATGATTTATAATTTGATTCATGAAAGTAAATTTGGATGGTGTTATTTGGATGGTGTATCGACTGCGATCAATTTAATTTCTTTACTTTCTTTGTATTGTTACCGCAGCTGTGCAACTATCGTTGGTGTCTTGCATTATTTAGTTGAGATAATGTTTTACATTACTGTACGGCACTTTTGCTTTTTTGAAGTTTTACTTAATGCACATCTCGTCATTATCTTGCAAAGGTCATTTGCACTTTTTTGTTTTGACGTGGATGTGTGTTTGTTCTATGCTTTGTGTTGTGTCAACAATATTTGTATAGGTTGGTCTCGACATTGGCCTTTATATAGTTGATATTGAAGCTGAAGTGTGTACCTTTCTCATAGTTGGATAATTCATTCTTCTGCTGGTGGTGAGTGCTCTATCTGGGGGTATTTAGGTATTATTTTATGTATTTTATCTTTTATAAGATTTATAGGTTGTGGTTGATATTCGATAAAGTTAGCTCAATTGTGAAATAAGTTCTCTAAACTTATATACATAGATGTCGTAACATCTGAAAATAAACCCACTACGAAGTGTCTATACTTGAAGCGAATGAAACAATGTAACAATACAGTTTGTTTTCGCCGAAAAGCTTGATTTGCAACAGGTTCTTCATTTACAATTCTTGATCACATTGGGTTGACTCAATAGCAAGTGGTTAGCATGCAATGGCCATCCATAGAACTTTGTCATTAATTTAAGATAACTGAATATGCAAAGGTGGATGTCCTTAATTCACTACTTGCAATGTCTATCTTGTTATTATGGTCCTTAGTATTGGTGACTTATCATTTTCAACAGTGAATTAAAAGTTAGTTTCGCAGTTTCCATTTGCTGCTTTCGGTTATTTTGTGTTTTTGAACACGAGGGAAAAGGGTGATCGAGATAAGCATCTTGCTCATGAATATGCACGGTACATTTACCTGGAATGCTTGAATAAAGCGTAAACTGTCACAAAGTAGTTCTTAAATCTGTGCAAACTTTGTGACAACTGCGTAGAAAAAAAGACTTGTACACATATGAATATGAAAGTTTCAAATCAAACTGACTGTATTAGTTAAAGTGCTGACTCGACAGTAATCTATGTCGTGTGTACATTGCTCTTATATTCGTTAAATGGTGACAAGATTATCTCAGTTGTCAACCCAGATTAAAGAGAACAAGAATCGTTTTCTTGTTTGCTGAAAACATGCTGTTTTTTCCTAGCCGGTCTATCAATGACTCGATGGCCTGCTATTGAAGTGTGTTTGTGTTTGTTTATAAATTTCGAGTGTTTAACAATACACACACTGTCTTCTATCGCTAATCCTGCTTTTGCTTACCGATAAATCCATTACGGTTGCTGGTTTACAATTGTGTATTGTCGGGTTTATCTTTATACAGCGTGTGGACCTGGATGCCACCTGGGCACATGTTATGAACATGGGCTCGTGGTGTTCAGTTGACCGGCAACAAGCGAATCTCATTAGTTATGACGTCAAAGCTGTTGTCAATCATATACAGCAACGAAAACATGCACACTTTTTGTTATTTATTTATACTGTTTATTCACTAAATATAGATGTGGGAATAAATATGTGTTTTGTAAGGGAAACTTCAAACTTAGTCTGATATAAACTTCTCCTGGGTGTGGTATAGGTACATATGTCTAAATTCCCCAAGGTCAAGTACTTAAATAATTTATACAACCGAGCAACTAGTGGTAAAAAGAGAGCACTGAAAATATAATGAATAGCTACACATCTATTTACATAATACAGCATTTCGTATTGAACACTACTACGACGTAAAAACGTGCAAAATGCAATATTTACACATTTTGTATTAGATTTTAATGCAGCTCTAGTTCATTCACAGGTTTTTGAATTTGTGTTCCTGTAAAACCTAGTGCAACAAAACTTTAAATCAATATAGATATAAATTTTGAAAAACAGAACGTCTTGAATATATCATATGATAGAGTTGCATTAGTCGCCTGACCGACTTCTACCACTGACAGGTAAACCTCGTCTCCGCAAAATTTACAAACGTAATCTTGTTTTTCATTTTCTTCTGAAGAATAATGAAGTAGTATTTCGAAAGTTTGGAAACTCAATAGTTATTGACAAAACTGACAAAGTCAACATATTTACAGTTTAATACTAGGCAAATGACCGCCTATGCCAACAAAATTGGTTTTAGTTTGTAAATCCAGCAGAAGAATAAATGATAGTGAGTTGAGTTCATTCGCTCATGAATCCTTTAATGTTAAAATTTATTACGCTACAGAAGAATAAACTAAACCTTACTGTGCTGGATTTCTAAAATTGGCGCGTCTAACTTTCAATTTTGACCGTAACATTATTGTTCAAAGGGGTGTTGTCTGCAAAGTGTCGATCAGACGTCACGACTTTGGAAAATCATTAGTCATCAGCAGGGAAAGGTAAAAAGAACCTAACCAATCTAAAGTTTGTTTATATCTTAAGTAATGCTTTCATAACTTGACTGGAATTTTTTTCTCGACAATTTCACGTAAAATTCAACTATCAAACTAGAGAACATTTACTTCCAGGTTCTTCAATAAAACTAGGTCTGTATACTAAAGCTGACACAAAACCCTGTGAACAGCATATCAAACTTGATATGACTATCTAAAATAAATTATTGTATATGCTAATATGAACCATTGTATTAACCATCGCCCTTCATCCGGTACCGGGAGTGATACTAGCAGTTTCATGCACTACCCATAGCACGTGGTACAAACCTTTCATGCGGTACCTACAGTTTCATGCACCACGGCTTTATATGGAACCAAAAAGTTAATTATGGTACCCATAGCTGATTAAGGCAGCCATAGCTTCATGCGGTATCAGCAGCTCAGTTGTACCCACAGCATCGTGCACAGGTACATCGAGCTCATATTAATCAAATTGACACAGAGACACAGAAAAGACAGGTACTTTCAAGTGACCTATCATGTTGGCAAATGTCCACAAGTAGCTAGATCAGTTGAAAAGAAGAGATTTATTCGACGTTTGACACCTGCATGGCAATATTATGAGTTCGTAATATAAATACGTACGAGAACAAGATCAGATCATTATTCGGAAAGTGGCACTTCTATATTCCTATGAATAAACACTTATCAGATCATATATTATCATCAAATGTATATTGACTTTTAGCTCAGTGAATGGATAACCATTAAACTTATCACTGTTAGCCGGTTGAAATATTGGTTTCCTATGAGTATCTATCAACTGTATTTCGAAAATTAATTTCTAAATCTCATATTTTGCCGCTTTATAGAGATAGGTCTAATATTCTATAGTAATTTATTTATTCTCGATTATAAAAGAAGTTCTTAAAACTAGGTTACAGACTTATTCCTTACGGAATCAAACTCGTAGAGGGAAACCTTTGGACACAACCACAGGCACTGGTAAACTCGAACACTGGACACTCTGATCCACGGATAGGAACTCGGCGCTACGGTGGATGGGTTAATGCATAGCTAGTGAGTGTTCAAGAATACTGTTGGTACATAAGTACTTTCAAAACGTACAGTACAATGTGTTTTCTACAACCATACAAAGCTACGGCTACCAATGACTCATAACTAATGTTATTCGGTGCACGTTGAGTTATGCATCTCTTTTCATAAGATAGGAACATAAAGATATGGTTTTAGTTTAAAACATTTTCTTTTTAGAATTTGTTAATTGGGTCATGTTTTTTGCACTTAGATAATCAGGAAGATCTTTCATCTCCAGATGTGAAGTCCATTCATGTATTGCGTGGCATATTTGTTTGGCCTAGTACCGGCAGGTAGCTTTAAGGGTATGTACATTACGATAAGTTATCAGTAATGTAGATATATCCTTACTTGACACGTCTTTTAAACAATCAAACGAGAACCATATTCCCGTACAAACAAGTGTTATAAATGTGGCAAACCTTTCACCATGTTTTCGCTGTTTGAAATAAACTTGTGAGTCGGCAATACGCTAATGTCCGCAACAACAGTATTTTAAGGACGTGTGACACCTGGCCGACCCGAGGTTTCAATGAAGAATAAAGGTGTAAACAAGTGAAATTTTGAAACAACTTCAATTCTTACGCAACTGAAAGCCCTTCCTTTCTGGCCAGCGAAACGAGTAACCGATTTTAATATTTTCGTTTTCGTTTAAATGTGTTATTGGTCATGTACAATAGCTAACCCAAAGTAGAAACATCTTCATCAACCTGTGCAGCAACCATTATAATTGCACATGCAGCCTCTAATTGCTGAAAATATATGGCTTCGTGATTTTGGTGTCCATTCTCTGGTACAATTATTGAAAAATGGCCAGTTAAGGTGAGCTTAAACCTAGAATATGTTCAAAACATTTTACACTTACAGTAAGGTGTTTAGCGTAAAGTATATAAGACTTGCAACCGTGGACTCAACCTATTACTAGTTTTGTGTTAGTCCAGTGTTTTATATCTCCAACATATGTGTGTGTACTGCCCATTACCTCTGTACTTGACAAAAGCTATTGCCTTTATACAGTCGATATATAAGCCGCAGAGTGTGCCTTTTCTGTTGGCTTTTCTCGTGGTTGAAGGATTCCTTCTTCGTCGTGCACGTGTAAGTATGTATGATGTGAATGCTATGTATGATGAGATTACTTGATATATATTGTATTTTATCTTGTGAACGATGCCGTATAACATGCATTGAAAAGTATTCAATCATTATATTAACGTCGGCACGGCATGTACCCATTTTGATTCAGTGCTTAAAGGTGATATGCAAGTATTTTTCCCATTTACAACTTCTCAAGTCGTAAGTGCACGTAAACGTAGAGATTAGTTGACGTAACATTCCACCATCAATCAAACATTACCATTCAAAACAAATACAAGCTAATGCAGCATAACATGTTATTGTCAAAATTAATAAATCATAAAAATTAGAAACCAATATTTAATTATCGTAAGAAATTCATAAACGCTTAGAGCATATCACCTTGAGAAAATGTGACATTGTATTTTCATACGCGATGTCTTCCAGTACAATTTTATATCCCAAACCGGTGTGCCAAATACGACGAAACCAAAACGATATAAAAATGTTATTATTCTGATTACTCCATTTATTTCATAATAAAATACGACTTCATCTTTATCATGAGGTCAACAGACGTCATAAAATTCTAAAACCTTCAATTCAAACATCAAAGTCCGCAAACCAGTTGTTGGTCTGCGCAAATAAATATGTTAATACCTCAGGTGTCCTTGCCGATGACGTCATTTTGGCGCAAAATACTGGTTCTTAACTTCTAATACAGGCAGTAAATATCTTTATTTGCTTAAGCTCTATGCAGAACGTATATTAATGAGATGTGTTTATCAATATATCCAGTGACATACATTCTCGGTAGGTAAATCTATATTTACTGTACATTGCGCATGTGAGAACGTAAACTTTGGTGCAATCTCATTTAATCAAAGACAAAAATATATGAAACGAGGTATAATGTAACAATACTATTACTTTTCACTTTCAGTTTTATTCGATGCACCTAACCCACGGTTTTACGACAGTATTATATAGCAACAGGTTATATTATTATAGAGAAATTCTTTCAACTTTTCTCATATTTTCACGAAAATGTTTGCTTTTACTTCATTACACGTTATATACCAGCGCATTTTGCGGTTTCATCATTTAAGTTATGGAAAGTAATGGAACTTAAGATGTCTAAACAGCTTAAGGTACATTGTAACGCCTGACAAAAGCTAATTTTTCATTTACCACTCCTTCAAAAATATTTTATCTTTTTTATACATTTTTGAAAACGTCAAACTCTAAGCAATTGATTGTGCACATGGTCACATACAGAAATAGGATATTAAATATTGTAAAATGTTATTCCTATCATCATTTGGAGACACGGGTAGCCCCCTTTACCAACAAGTGTTGTCATTCCATGCTTGAGGGAACTGTGTCACAGATTTCTGATATTTGTCACCAAATCAATTTCCTACTCTTACATGTACTGTGATAGTCGGTTAAACCCTCTACCCATGCAATAGTGGTCATAAAAGTGTAACCAATAATGTTTTCAAAAGCCTATGACATGGTTCCCTGCTTTAGCATGAACAATGTAGAAAATGCAAAAACGTTTTGGGTATAGAGGGGTACCCTTTGATGTTAGCCTTGTTAAAAAAAGACAGCTAAGAAATGTTATATATCATTTCTCTGTGTAATCATGGAAAACATCATTTGTTTTGATTGGTTGGTGTAGAGATTGAAAACATCTTACCAAAAATGTATAGGTTAACATACTTTCTAATTACACTTAAAAAGATATCGATGTTTTATGATTTTGGCGAATGAAGTTCTAACTTTTGCCATTCGCTACCTTAATGTTTAAATCAGCATTAAGTATAAAACTTATAAGAAGTGTCTTAACTGTATTGATTTATAAAATCGATTTCTTGGAACATTTACAGAGTTGTGTACTGCAAATTAATTCATTCCTCAGATAGTGTAGGGAATTTTTCAGCTCGTTTGAAAACTCAAATGAAGTAGGGAATTTTTCAGCCCGTTTGAAAACTCAAATGAAATAGCGAATTCTTCAGCCCGTTTTAAAACTCAAATGAAGTAGGGAATTATTCAGCCCGTTTGAAAGCTCAAATGAAGTAGGGAATTTTTCAGCCCGATTGAAAACTCAAATGAAGTAGGGAATTTTTCAGCCCGATTGAAAACTCAATTTAAGTAGGGAATTATAGAACCCATTTGAAAACTCAACTGAAGTAGGGAATTATAGAGCCCGTTTGAAAACTCAACTGAAGTAGGGAATTATAGAGCCCGTTTAAAAACTCAAATGCAGTAAAGAATTATAGAGCCCGTTTGAAACCTCAAATCAAGTAGCGAATTTTACAGCCCGTTTGAAAACTCAACTGAAGTAGAGAATTATAGAGCCCGTTCAAAAACTCAAATGAAGAAGGGAATTATAGAGCCCATTTGAAACCTCAATTGAAGTAGGGAATTTTTCAGCCCGTTTGAAAACTCAACTGAAGTAGGGAATTATAGAGCCCGTTTGAAAACTCAACTGAAGTAGGGAATTATAGAGCCCGTTTAAAAACTCAAATGCAGTAAAGAATTAAAGAGCCCGTTTGAAACCTCAAATCAAGTAGCGAATTTTACAGCCCGTTTGAAAACTCAACTGAAGTAGAGAATTATAGAGCCCGTTCAAAAACTCAAATGAAGAAGGGAATTATAGAACCCGTTTGAAAACTCAACCGAAGTAGGGAATTATAGAGCCCGTTTGAAAACTCAACTGAAGTAGGGAATTATAGAGCCCGTTTAAAAACTCAAATGCAGTAAAGAATTAAAGAGCCCGTTTGAAACCTCAAATCAAGTAGCGAATTTTACAGCCCGTTTGAAAACTCAATTGAAGTAGAGAATTATAGAGCCCGTTCAAAACTCAAACGAAGAGGTTATAGAGCCCGTTTGAAACCTCAATGAAGTGGTTCAGCCCGTTTGAAAACTCAACTGAAGTAGAGAATTATAGAGCCCGTTTGAAAACTCAAATATGAAGTGGGGAATAATTCAGCCCGTTTGAAAACTCACCTGAAGTAGGGAATTATAGAGCCCGTTTGAAACCTCAAATAAAGTAGGGAATTATTCAACCCGTTTGAAAACTCAAATAAAATATGGAGTTATAGAGCCCGTTTGAAAATTCATGTGAAGTAGGGAATTATCCAGCCCAATTGAACACTCAAACGAAATAGGGAATTATTCAACCTGTTTGAAAACTCAAATGGAGTAGGGAATTATCGAGCCCGTTTGAAAATTCAAGTGAAGTAGGGAATTATCCAGCCAAATTGAACACTCAAACGAAGTAGGGAATTGTTAAGCCCGTTTTCAGTGAAAATGTCCATTTATAATAAAAACATTATCTGTTAATCATATGGTTTCATTTACCCTGATGTCTTAAAGAGAGCTTTGCAAATCCTCCAGTTCAGGGACAGACAGACGTGTGGGTTCAGCCAAAGAAGAACGTTTATAGAGCTTCTATAAACAGGAATATATGCTTCATTCAAAATGAGAGCTGGGTATGATAAGCATTATGTATAATCTGAACGTGTTTAATGAACAGGGCTTGAAGTTTTAAGACAAACATCTACATTTCCTCTCTCCAAGGTCATTATTGTTATTTCATATCCTTTCAAAATCGGTTTGTTTAGGTCACTGATTTTCTAAATCAGAAATAAATTACTTGACTGTTTTAAAGTTTTATGAATTAAATCTTTTTGTACAAATCGAGAAATACTCCAAGTTTTAGTGAATGAACGGATAAAGTTACGCCCATTGAGAAAAGACCAGGCCGCGGTTTAAAGATAAAAAAACTACACGCATGAAGTCCTGATAGTTAAGTTCGCTACTCCAACTGTTTTGATTGATAGTTTCATTGGATAGAAGGCCCGCCTTCTCTGTACGTAGTGAATACCGCGCTTACTTCAGCCTGCGTCGATATGGTGTAGGATTCGTTATTGAAACGTCCCTGGAAGAGTGGCTCAGTCAAATATAAACATACGTTTTACAGCGAACACGTCTATTAAAGCTATGAGTAACCGGTGATTGGAAATTATGCAAAATTATACAGATATTCGATTGTGTCTTTTGTTTACAATGTGGATCTAATTGAAGAAGGCTGAATATAAAATGTGAAAGCGCAGCAAATATTATTCAGAAAGCGTTCGGATAAGTTTCTTTCCGGATTACCTTTTATTATTTTTGATATTGGCGATTGATAACAAGCTATGAAAAGCTATGTGAAATATAATTTGAAATTAGATTCAAACAGTTAATGTATAAACAATATGTATCAATGTTGGACGTTACTACTGTTTGTCACTATGCACGTGTCGAGCTGTCTCGCGGCGGTTGCAACTATTCCAAATGTTTCGTCAGGAATACAACTTAGCAAGCACGTGCAAAACACGACAAAAGAGGAAATGTCTTCAAAAAGATTTTCAACAAATTGGCCAGGTGAGACAAAAATACTTAATGCATAACATGAAATTTTTACAAACCTATGCACTTCTGTAATACCCTTTAACAGAAATGTTTTGCAAAGATGATTAACATTTATTGACATGGTTTAACTCTATATTTTCAACTCTTTTAAGCATTCACGTGTAAGTCCAGATAATAATAATGAAAATGCAAATCTGCGTGCATGTTTTAAGAAAAAAAAACAGTACAATACTTAGGTGCGTCACCCCTGAGCTCACATATACTCAAGAGAATTTCAAATTTAAATGTCTATTTATTAATCTTAATGACTTGAGATGTCAACGTATGCAATGAAGCGCGATTACAAAATTACAAATATACGTTCAAAACGAGAAAGTCAACAAGTAACACTCTTCCCCGTTCAGATGTTATGAGTTGTAATGTATTTAAAACAAATGCCACGTGTTGAAACTGTTCTGAAGTTTGACATTATACAATATATGTGTGCCCAATTGGTATATTTAGTAAAACTTAAAAAAAAATATTTTCACACACCCCTAAATTTGCGATTCGACAGATTTTGCACCTCGCGTATTTTCTATTAAACACGTACATGTGTGCCAATACCTTATCGTTTTTACCGTTTGCAGATTAATATTTCTCTTTTCAAGCACACACTACTTGATATTGGTATCTGTCTATTCACTTTTCAAAACTGGTTAATTCAATCGCACCCATATATTACAACATATGATCGGAAATTGTTAAATAAATTCATACTACCTATAACCAGTCTTGTTTAAAAACGAATTTAAGATGATCCTGTTAAGGTAGTATTTATACACAGCCATAATCGAATGTTCCCATCAATTGAAGTATTTAAGAAAATCGACAATATTCTTATACTGTGTAGACAGAGATATATAATTTACGTTTGATCGGACAATTATTAAGCGCCAAGCCACCCGTCAGAGGAAGGGAAAAAAACAAATTACTACAAATTGCGATAAAGCACCGTAAAAATAACGCACCGTGAAAATAACTCGTAATCACTAGAGATCGTAGGAAACCCCGAACAAAAGTTTAATCAAAACTAACATATTGCTTAAAAAAAGGTTTTTAACGAATGATTCAACGTGTATACAAACACATTATCTAAGTGTGTCATAACTTCCCTTAATGTCTATACTTTAAGAGTACTTTTTTGTAACATTAAAAAGGTAACGTCAAACATATTCGTTAAATTGAAATCAACCTCTGTTAAACACGTGTACGATAGTGTAGTTTAGTAAAACACACAGGGACTTTATTATGTGTTTGTAGAAATTCATTTCTGTGCGAATGATAACATTTTAAGATTTTTTGCCGCAATCGCGATCAGGTTGTAGTTTTTATTTAACAGTCGTACGAATGTTGTATGAGACATTGACATGTTTATAGATTGTTGACATTGAACACTTTATTTGTAAAATAAAGAAACCTGGAAAACTTGTGAGAAAGTGTACGATAGTTGCTTTTAATTTTCATTGAGCCCCCCCCAAAAAACAACGTGTGCTCCTTACACTGATGCAACTTATGTTATGAGTCTTATGAGTATTAAATAATTTAACATACATAATGAAGGAATAATATTTCCTTTGACCTGAAAATCAAATAACGTTCTTTGACCTTACATTCAAAAATAGCGTTCTTATTTGACCTTACGTTGAAGAACAACAGAAGATCAACGTACTCTTTTTGATATCAAATTAAGGGCTCTTGTTCCCCTTTTTTTCTTGCATTGGCGAACATCTCTCTCTTTTGACCTTTCATTTAGGAACATTTTCCTATTTAGACCATACAGATATGAACTAAGTTCTCTTTTAACCTTACATTGTAGAGGAATAACGTTCTCTTCTGACCTTGTAATTAAACCAATAACATTCCCTTTAGGTCTGACATTGAAGAATGCCGTTCAATGGCGTCTTTTGACGTTACGTTAGAAACAGCGTTCTCTTTTGACCTCACGAAGAATAACTTTTTCTTTTTGACCTGTAATTCATTAATATAATTTTCTTGATATCATGAACTGTTACGTTCTTTTATCATTGCTATGACGATAGCCGATGTATTTAAAATAAGGAAACTTTGTGTTGTCTTGATTTTATTCATACTACTTTATTTATAAGTATAAATCCGTAGTAGTTTGAATATTTTTCTTACCCATGTATTTGTATTAAGTACTTTATGCTGATTAAAAAAAATCTTAACAACAAAATTTATTTAAAAAAAATGCTTTTATCGCAAGTGCATTCGTAACGTTACGATTCTTTGTCACATTTTATGCTCCATTATTTGATATACTTCTACACATTCTCTTATCAGACACAACGTAAAAAATACAGGATGGGAGGGCTTGGAAGTTAGTTTAAGAAGCTTCGTAAAATAATTCAGTTCACCTCTGGTGAGGTCTTACGGATCAGTGAGCCCTGTCATACGATAACCAACAGCTATATGTTGTAATCACTATGTAATCGAATTAATATTTGCATCATCTTGATACAAAATGCGGTATTGAAAATAAGGTTAAGATATCCAGCTGCCAGATTTCATGTAACTGACCGTTCCAAGGCAGTAACCCTGGGTTCAACCTCAGATTTGTTTGCTCTGTGCACATTTCCTATTCCCTGATTTCTATTCGTAGTGATTATGGCAAAGCTTTCGCCACAGGTATACCTAAACTGTTAGGCTATACCTTTGTACTCTGTTGGTGCCGTTTTCTCATCGGCCAGAGGTCTGATTCGACTGTGTGACATTCTGCACAGTGTGTCCCTTTGTTTGAGTATGCTAAACTTCGTGATGTGCAGGACTATTTTGTCCTTAACCCTAGCCCACCTATATTTCTAAGTTTGACTTCAAATCGTTCAATGTTTACAGTATCATCAGCTGTTTATAGGGATGTCTTGTGAAAAAATAATGACTAAACAGTGAACGGGTCTGCAGGCTTTGAAACGCTTGCCACCAGATGGAAAAAGGTTAAACTTTGACTGATTAATATTTGCCAGGACTCAAAAGGCAAACGTTAAAGACACAGCATGACCCATTCACAGTTTGGAAATATTTTTTTTAGATTTAATGGTACAAAATCATTATGCTATTTTCATTTTCGACCGAATATGCTAATAATAGATAATTTGCTGTTCGTGTTTGTACTGTTGATAAAATTTTCATAATATTATCCAAGTTTCAAAATGAATAATGTAAATTATTTAAAATACCAGCACACCTGGCTCAAAACTGCGCCATCCATCCATAGCACTTAGCACAGTGCCAGCATCTGTTTATTGTGTAGCATCTGTTTATTGTGTCTAAAAGTATATGTCCACATGTCGAGCATTTGTTAAATTTTGTCATACTATAGACACAGTGTGTACACAGTTACATAATTGTTTTGGAAACGTTACACTGATTTACAAGTCCTTCAGTAAAACATAGGACCCTATGTAGTCATAAATTGTGGAAATACGTATTGAGACACCTTGTACATAAACCGTACAAGGAAAAGAATGATTCAATGTAGTAGTAAAAATTCCTATATAATGAAATCATGTTTACTAGAATAATTAGTTTATTCAAGTTATTTTGGAAGATATACACAAAAATATTTTAGATTTAATGTGGTGTGTATTTATCTCTACCATAAAAATGTCTAATTATCAGACCTATACGACTGTAAAAGAGCCTTAACCGTTCAGATTTCATATCGTAAACATGTCAAATACCAATCACATTTCGTACATGAAAACTTGACACAATGCTGACGGTGCCATAAAACTACAAATATTATTTTCGACCCAGCTTGCTTATTAGCTTACTTGATTGAAAATATTGGATATTTTATTACTGCCAGTTTTAAAGACGAACGCTCGAATAAACACCCGATGAATATGGCATTAAAATACGTAATTAGGTAGCTTCTTTCCAAGGTTAAACCTGTTTTGAAATACTAATGACATGTCATCTAGAAAAATGAACCCGACAGTATTCTTTTTTCCCTTTTCCTTATTTTTTGTCTGTCTAGTTCTTTTGTTCAAACTTTGAACTATCAAAATAATATATCTACAAGGGTATAATATCCGAATACAATTTGCCGCACTAAGTCCTGCAGCCAGCATCAGCTTCGCTCGAAGACGATTAGGTAAAACTTCGCTAAAATATTTGCTTCGCTATGCTTGTGCTACATCGCCATGGTTAAGGGATAATAGGCAGAAAAATCTAACCTTTTATACAGCCTGACCATTAGTTAAGCATAACGAATCAATGATGCACTTTCTGAACTAAACATTGTATGGTATATTAGGGTTTTATCGTTGGTACCGGTTTCCCATATGAATTGCTATTTAAATGCCGTTTTTATACCTACGATAAAAACAGCCAAATTCCATTACAAATCCGTTGCATAGGAACCGGTATAAAACAATGACCTATCACATTAGTGCGGTGACAACGACACTTAACAAGATGCACACAGCTCGAAAAGGCGACAAAAAGACGTTTGTGACGAATGCATTGAAACATATTTTCAGAACTAGAAAATGCAATCTGAATGCTTTGAAAGTTTCATTACGCATTTACATCTACTTTTAGCCAACGGCAAAAAAAGAACACACATACACCCGAAACGAAATACAGAGCCATCTGAGCTTATGTATATACATGTACGAGAGCATGGTCTTTTTACAACAGTGTATACATTTTTATCCATTGAACTACATACGTTAGTTGATAACGTGGATGAGCGGTTGTTTCTCCTTTGCATCGTCATGGTAATGTTTTTGCATTGCATACACTATTGCTATTGTACATTACGTTGTCGTCGAGGAACTTCTCTGAATTGTAGTTACATTTGATTATAGACACTGAAATTGCAGCCACGTGCAGTGACATCTATATGTGTGCACCGTACCAAAGAAGTTGCAATTTATTAGCATGTACTATTGCTTATGAACAGGTCACATGGCACAATAATGTGTAGCACCGTGTACATGTATTGCATTACGGTTGTCACGTGATAGTACGTACATATTGTACTTCATGTTGAAGAGAGGAAATGCACTTTTCCTCTGCATAAAGAGCGTTGGTGCTGCACATACATTGCACTAACTTCAAAGTGACTGCCCGAAAGCAGTTTTTATAATAAGATAAAATAATGACTACAATATTTCTTTATCGTTGTCATCACTTTAGTTCTTTCCATTCGTATTCTTACGCGGTTTGCAGGAGGGCATGTCATTTTTCAAAAAATCAATTGAGAGTATTCAACATGTCATTCTACCAGGGCTGTATCCCTCCTATGTTATCATTTACTCTATAGGAATTTCAATAATATTTAATTCTGTATGTCAAAGAATTACCTCTTACTTGGCACATCGGTATATGAGTGACATCTATTATGTTTAAAAGTAAATGTCTACATAGGGTATTGACAAAATCAGTTTATTCTTTGATAAGTATTTCGTATATTCACCCCTTTTCTAATAGCATGTAGCAATCGGTTAAATCAAGTTGCGACGTTGTGGCTATAAGTCCCATTGAATCAATACAATGATTCCGGCCTGTAGTATGTAGAACGTAAGTAAAATGTCAAAATGCACGAGGATATCCGTGCAGGGGGGCTTTTGTATTTATTTGTGAGAGGCCTGGACTGTGTCAACAGTCAATAGTTAAAGGACTTCTTCAAAGTAATACGATAGGGCTTTTGTATTACCACTCTTGAAAAACAGCGTTTGTCTGAGTTAGCAGAAAGTTATATTTGCTTTAAATGGCCCAATTAAAAACTATTGAACTTTTACTGGACGAATATCATGCCATAAAAATGACTCGTAGTCTAATCAGTGACAATTTAAATGTGCATCCATATACAGGGCAGCCTAAATTTTCTAATTACGCGATGAATGAACAAGAAGGGATTAGAGCCTGACATCTGCCCAAAACTTTAGAAAGCAGCCATCAAGTCAACTAAACAAACCTAACTAGCCTTTGAATGATAATAAACACCATATACATGTATATTCAAATGATGGTTAGTACGTAGAAGTACTACACTGCGACTAAAATCTGAATTTTATAATCGTTGTAGTATAATTAGATTAAAACTAAAATAAAATTAGTAGTAAATTCACGGACTTATGATATAATTATTTCCTTCACTTGAGAAAACGAATACTAAAGGCACAGAAATGAAAGGTGCAATAGATCAGAGGTCACGGCTTTCGATATTTAAACTTAACAGCATTTATATTAAAGGACACGTGGGCCATATCTACAAATCACGTTTAAACAGGACACAGGTATTTTGATCAAGTTAGCGTGAACATTTAAATGCCACAAAATGCATTGGTGGTCACTTGCCGCCTTGACTGATCACGATCGTATCTGTGTTTGACAAGTACCTTGTTTTTCGCTATCGCCATATTCCCACAAACTAACTTATGAATGAATGACTCTATCAGCTTGATTCATTGACACCTGAATGTTAATAATAATCAAGGCGAGGTATGCTTTGATCTCAACAAATAGTATGTCTAATATTAAAACATTATGAATGGACGATTGAATACAACAAGCAATCCCAAAAAATTATTTCACGGTTTTCTACACGAGAATTACGCGTTCACAGAAATACTGTAGTCATTAACATTTTCAGTACAATTATTCAATGTTTTGAAGCTGGCAGTATTTGCATCATCTGAATATATGTGATTTATGAACTAATTCAAAGGATAATTAGGTTTGTTACCTACAAAGGGATAACCGAAGTAAGATTACGAATAAGTCAGATAGAATAAGTAAATCAAATATAGATACTTTTTATGTTCATTAAGGGTCTTGCGAATAACGTCGTAAATTGGTTTGCTAGTTGGTCTAGAGGAAACATTACTGAGGTATCACTGTGGCAAAAACAAAAAAAAAACTACTATAGACTACTTTAATATGGGAATATTTCACATTGCAAACTTCATTTCACGTAACTGTCACATTGCAACGAAGTGAGTTTTCGTAAGGTTCCCTAAACTCTTTCAATGTATCTGTGAAAGACGAAATACATGTACATTGTATATTAATAATGAGGCTTGGACAGACGGACAGGCAGCAAATTTTCACACGCTAAAACTGACACGCTTATTTTAAACATTTCTTAATCACAATAATCAATGAAAATGAAATAAATTTCATTCAATATTTTATTGTTTTGGATTAAACGAAGGCAGATTTATTTTTAAGGTTAATCCAGATTTATGCTTATCCTTTTAACTTTTCAATTTTCTATTATTTCATTAAGTATTTAAAGCGGATTTTTTTTTTCAAAATGGGTAATTTTGACTGGCAGTGTATTTGTTTCCAAACTAAGTAGTATTTTGTGTCACATGAAATTTGCATACAGGTTCACCTTCTAATTAGCCAATTTTGTACTTTCACGGTTCATAAAATGTAACTTTAAATGTAAAAAAGAGTTATCGTAATGTTAGCGAGTTTTTATAATGATTAGGACGGTTTTAATTTTGTGTTAAGTGTTATTTTAAAAGAAAATATATCAGGCATTTTTTTAAGACGCAAACATGTAGCGATTCATGCATACCCTCTCAGATAAACAATAGTTTTAATTTGTATATCGCTATTACCTTCAACATTTGCTCAGTCTCCTTGACAAAGCTAAAGTACTGTTGTTGCAGTCCAGTAAAAACACCTCTTAACTTTTAAACTTTTTTGTTTAACAGAATGTTTAATTTCCATACAAAAAATATGAAATAGATATAGGGACATAGGCGATTGAATCAGCCGAATGCAGGTACAACATGCCTAAGTAACTGTCCAAAGTAATGCTTCCTCTTTCTTAAATACATGCCGTCACCTCAATGCAACATGGTCGTAACTCCCTTTCAAGTTTGACAAAAATCACTTATTGGCATAATTGACTTCTCTATGTATAAATACATATTGTGTCAAAACTTAAAAATTATATACCAGATATAAAGTAGAAAAAAATGATAATTGTAAATTTGTCGTATCTCAAATTAGTAATATTCTTTTGTGCAATAAGGTCGTATCTCAAGTTACGACCTTATTGCAAGAAACTGATCTCTGATAATAGCACTTGCTTTGTGCAACAAGGTAGTAACTCTCAAACAAAACATTCGATGGGAAAAGTACTTGGTTTCTCTATGTAGAAAAAAAACATTATTCCAGCACGCATCATACTTTCTACTTGTGTCTGCCGCATGAAAAAAAATAAACGGAATTGATCATGCAGAGCGCAGAAAAGTTTATTCTATGCGTGCTTACTGGGACTCATTTCCCTAAACACCTAATGTGTTAATGTCCAGTTAAGTTGGGGGGGGGGGTTAGTGTAATGATATATTATACATTAAGTTTTTGAAATGATTCTATTTATTTTGACCTTAGACGTATTGGCCAATATTGGTACTTTGTCCCACGTAAAATGTCGTCATATAATTGATTTTTGATGATGGCGACTGGTAACTTGGGCAATAGAGCAAATATAACTGAATGGCAAAATAGATAATAATTTTGGTCCTGTCAAAATGCAATAAGCAGTAAAACCCATTCTATTATCTCTTACTGATTTAGCCTTAAGGATGAAAAAGGCTGGCGATTTTCTCCGAGTGTTATTTTGTATATAGGTCCATTAGGTTCAATTCAAATCAAGGAGCAAAATTATGTCAAATACTTATTATGATGCAACTTAAGTGTTGATGGCACAATAGGGACTTGTGGATTATAAATTTGACCAACTGCGGTGACAAGTTATTAGAAACATATCAACCAATTTTCAATTAAAACGAGAATCCAGACTACCAAAATTCACAGATATGCTTTTCTTATGACCTCTTTTTTTCAGAGTAGTTTGGTGACATTCTCTCTACCAGTACGTGCTTAACTAGGCCCAACAAGGGGTCTTGAACGAAATTTTATGCTTCACAATCACTCATTTCGATACAAATTGGAGTAAAAATGAAGATGAATGAAATGAATATTAATGAGAAAAACCGCATAAAAGATTCATTTTCCGAGATTTTATCGTTACCGTCAACCTTCAAATGCAGAAAAGACATCTTAATCAAAAATATTGTAAACTTACGTTTTAAGGTCGTTAGACACCAGTTCAGGCTGATCTTGGATTGTGAACAAGGTTGTTCATGTTTGTGGACCATTTAAATGTCGACAAGAAATTTGAAAGAATTAAGAAATTAAAGTTTTTTTTGTTCTATGCATGATAAACAACGCATTTTCTAGCGGAAGACAACAATATAGTACTGTTTCTTCCCAGGAAAGATGGTTAAGTTAACATCCCGCTAGTGAATAACTGAAAAATTAATGAAATGAGCATTAAAAACTACAAGCAAAGACTGTACATAAAAGGCTTTATTACAACCGTGAAGAAGTTTTTCTGTGCTGAAATTGCCTATTGCAAATTTGTTATTTGTTGTCAAATGCCTTAAGAACATGATAAGTACTTATCAAAACTCCAAGCAAAAAATCTACAAAACATGAATCCCTTACTTTGACGTATCTTATAGATATAATAATTTTGCTCACAGTTTTTATGACAACAGCTTGTAAAACTAATATTTAAATAACACAGCTTGAGAAAAAACATCAGATTTGTAATTATTTCTATTTTTTTGCGAAAAACTGAATTGCTCATAGTTGCTACTATATATTTTACTAAAGAATCAAGTTTTTGCGAAATCCTTACTAACCTCTGGCATTGTACTTGATGCAATTTCAACATTTACCATTGACATTTTAGTGAAAATGTTTTGGAGCAAATTTTTCGACAAAGCGTGGCGCCATTATGCCTAGATTGCATTGTTTTATATTATTTTGGCGGCAAGTAGATATGACTGCCTATCTATTGTGTCCATTCATTTTGTGAATGAACGAAACAGAATGTGATTTTGTCCGTCATGTAATGCAACAGTGACTAAAGAGAAGATAATATCATGGCTATCTGACAGGTGAAATGCTTGACAAACGTCTGTGTACATAAATATACTTATAGCAAGTAAAAAATAAAATTAACTAAGGCTTTATTTGAGCGTTAAATAACTTAACATCTTTCTGAAATTCATATATTCTGTAACTGTTTTACGATCGACCATTTTTCCTTGTTTACATCCGTTGTTGGTATACCATGTGTCGTCCCAGTATGTTTACATGCTATGTGTTCTCTTTACCAGCCATTCAAAATTTATGTTATGTACAAAATTTCCTTATATTTACACGTATTTCAGCTTGTGCAAATATTTTATGATTTATATGTTATATCAATCATGTAAATTGGGCAAAAAGAACAATTTATTTGTAATTACCTCAATAGATCATGACAGTATTCATCTTCCTATGTTTTTAAAATTCATATTTTTATATCTTTTATGTATATTCATCGTTTGTACATGGGCATATGAGTAGGCAAAACGACTGCTTCCCGGCCATACATCATAAGTACTTGTCGCGACTTTCCAATTCAGTTTTTTCTTCTGCGTCACATGAAAAGTTATATGTGATATTTCTACATGCATTTGGAATGGAATTTTTAATTCAGACCTATATAGTTTAGTATAAAGCTTTCAAGTCTTTCTGAAAATATTAGACAACATTTTACCTCCCCACAATTAAATATAGTTAATGAAGCAATTAAAAGATGTTTATTCGCTGAAAATTTATGAACTAATATCGATTGCAACCTGCAGGTATTTGTAGACAATTGTTTTTAACCTAATTAAAATAAGGTAACAATTATGATGAAACATTTTGCTGTTTGTTTTGCACAATTACCAAGCATTTTGTACTGGGAATGTAAAGCTATTAAGCATTTTAGGATGCATTCTCATTCTTAAAAGAAAAAGATGCATTGTCATTTGGAAATCAAATTTCATTCCATCATCACTAACGTAAAATATATGATAATTAACATTAACTCACAGGATATCCAAATGCATGTGATTTGGCTCAGTTTCCTGGCCTTGACCTCAGGTTTTTGATCTTGACCTAAGTTACTAAATGAATCAATTACGCTTTATTTTCTTTAAATTACAAAACAATTTACACATGATCTTTTAAACAAGGGATTTTTATGGTGTTATTGTTAGTGTTTTACATTTTTCTACAAAATAAATCTATGTCCTTCAAAAGGAACAAAGAATGAAAGGTGCACACCATTGCCAACCCCTAATTTCAAATGAATTGTTCTTATTGCAAGCAGAAACATACATGTAATGAAGGGGAACCGAGCAATACTTGAATAGCT
>JAFMSR010000016.1:31067905-31091339 GCA_022818135.1 Saxidomus purpurata | reverse complement strand
AATTTTAGTCGGTGAAAAGTATTTGTTCGATATGATAATCAACTAAAACAACGAAACACACCCGAACATAACCGAAGATATTGGCGAAGATTAATGAGTGCCAGGTAAATATTGTCGCACAATATGTCACTAATTAAGACAAAATATAAATTGATTTAATATCAAATAAATATCAACAAGTACCTGGATGATTGCAAGCAAGACATTAGTCTCTTACTGGTTTATAGCATTCAGGAAAGTATTTGTGTACAGGAGAACAAAGTCTTGTCATAGATTGGCAACTTAAATTGGCAAGGAAAAATTATGGTTCTTTCATATCACGAATCAATTCAATGTCCCCTATCTTTGTGCGCTGTTTGATTAAACTCCTTTCAGCACTTTTAAAATAGAGGTCGGAAGATAATTCAAAACTAGAAAAGTCAGAGTAATGGTTCTTGCCATGTACATTTTCTCTTAAGCACTCTGTCTTGGTATGCAGTTTGAATTAATTATATTCAATACTAACTGAATTATGCTCCGGACAATAAAAAAAAGTATTTATTCTTTACTTATTATTGCGCCATAGCAAACACAACTTTTGTCAGACGAAGTAACTAAAATGATGCGCGTAATCCTCATATCATTCTCTATTCACCAATCTGATTGAAATCATCTCCTCAAAGACGAAAATTAAAATATGAATAATATATAATAAAAGTGTGACGTTCTGTGTGATATTTAACATTAAGATATCTATATTTCTGCCAATGATATAGACCAATACGTGGGTCTGGTCGGAAACGGGAATCTAACCAGTAATTATTATCAGCGAGATACCTTATTACATGTCAGCGTTCCTTATGCCTCATACGAAGTTACTAGGATCCAATGTGATCTCAAGGTTTCGAATCCGAGTAAGGAGGAAATAAATCATTTGAGGTCTGGTCAATTTCTTCCAGTATTTCCAGATAATGACTAACTTGTATCAAAGAGTAAAAGTTTATGAATCTTACATATCTACTTAAATCTACAACTTGTGCCCTCCACAGGGTCGTGACGTCAAGACAATCGTCATTTATAAATATCTAATGAAGATCAGCTACAAGATATTGATTAAAGAAATTCTACATAATTATTTGAATAATTACATCTAAATAAAATTGCCTAGACTATTCTGGAATCTATCAAATTCTTAAATTTCGATCCATGTGCTTCCAACGAGGTCGTGTAGCTTATGGATAAACCATCAATATTTAAAGAAAACCTGTAAGATTATAAAGTTCTAGCACAAGATATTACTTTAAGTAACTGTGTGAGTATTTCATGAATAAATAGATCTAAATAATTATGTTATTTTATGACATTCTTAGCAAATTTTTATTTAAAAGTAAAGTACCCACCAAACCTTTCTCTCAGAAATTAATATCGGAAAGAACGATGCACTGACTGAATAGATTTGTTTACCCTCGGTAGATCTACTTGACACTGTACCGATATAGGTATAATCATTCGTTTATATAGGGTCTAAAAATAGACTGGTCAAGTGCTCATATAGTGTAGTAAAAAGGTCATTATTCCCGGTTAAAGCGTTTTATTTTTATTCTTTTAAACTAAATATTTAATTGAAATCATCTCAAAAACGCGTCGCTTACTTAGGAAGATCGTGCACTTTTGTCCGTTCGCTCTATCTACATGCCTCAGCTCATTATGCTACTTTGAATATTTTTTGGGACATCACAGGATCGAGTTTTACTATTTCCGTTGCAGCCATAGAAACCACAATTAAAAAGAACACACAATTTTTATCTGGCGAAACAAATAAAACAACGTGAAAAATCTCTATATTGACTACTATACACAAGCCAAGTTTCATTTGACAAGCTTCTGCTGTTCTTGAGATATCGAATGATCCTTTTTTTTCGGACGGACATTGGACGAACGGACAGATGAACGGAGGGTAAACCATAAGCAGCTCCAGTGAAACTAGTAGGGGGCAAACAAGTGATAATGGGTAAGACATTTTAGTTCATTTAGTGACACATTCCTTTCCACAATTCAATGCACCATCATTCGTATAGTTTTATTTGTTAAGAGAAAGCTTGCAAACGACCTTTCACTGCACTGGTCTGTGTACACTTACTTTCTAGACTTTTGTACCTTTTTCTGAAATGTATATATTTTCCATATATCTATGACTTTATGACGTTTTTTTTTCGGTACATATATTTATTATCGCTAACAATATTATGTTGATGTATGATGTTATGCATTATACAGAATAAAATAATGTACTAGGAATGTTATTAAAAGTTGATTTCGAGACAACTTTACACTCCATGTATAAAGTCGGTGGAAATTTCATAAAACAATTAAAATTATTTAACTATGACATACAGTCCTGTTTAACCAATGGTCATATTTCTGACTGGTTTACTATACATCGCGGTTGCCATTTAGGTGACCCGGGCTCTCCCCTTATATTTATATAGTGTATGCAGAAATGCCCTCAATTTTGATAAAACAATACCAAAATTTAAACGGTATCAAATTAAATGATATTGAGTTTGAGCCACAATATGCAGATGATAACACAATGCTTTTAAATGGAACTAAAGGATCACTGAGAAAACACAAAGTCACAGGATTAAACACAAATGTAGACAAAACAAAAGCCATCTAGATTGGATCTTTGAAAAACGGTAATTAAAAGATATCTCCAGATTTGTGCCTAACAGAGTAATTTCAAATTATTAGGTGTAAACTTCACCATAAATCCTAATTAAATTGTTATAACTAATATAACAACCCAAATATCGAAGAAATAAATAGGTTGTCTATACAGTGGTCAAGAAGATTTATCACCCCTATTGGTAGGAATAATGTTATTAAGACACTAGCGTTATCAAAGATAATAAACCATTTCATTTTGAGCTTGCCAAATCCCAACAATTCATACTGAACCTATTTTTGATAAATTTCTTTGGAGCTCTGGTCCAGATGAATTTGAGAGAACTGTCAGCACACAGTCATATAGAAATGATGGCATTGGAGTGGTCAACCTTGAAACATTCATGATATGTGTCATGATAGGTCTCAAATCCACTTGGTTAAATAGATTCATTAACTACAACACAAAATATTTCAATCTTAGTGCTACGGAATATCCATTTTTTTGTAATTTTACTAAATTTGGGAGTGATTTTTAAAACAATAAGATTTATACTGTGAAGAATATATTTTGGAAGGATGTTTTCCCGAGGTATATAGCCTTGAATACAATCATCTAAAAAATGGAGGTAATTCTGTTCTTTACCAGTCTTGCAGTTTAAAATTGGTGTGAAAAGTTTTTATTTCCCCAATTTTCTAAGAATAGGAATGACAACGGTACATGTAAATGACCTTTGGAAAAGAAATGGAAATTGTCCTGCCTTTATAATAATAGTTGATATGCAAACAAACTTCCTAGAATATCAAACATCATAGTCTATTAGATATTTTAAAATAAATTGAGGTTTTCATATGCAACCACTTACAATTAAAACTATTAACAGCAGGAGGAAAGGTTGTAGGTGTTTTATTGTTATATGCAAAATTCAAGTTTCTCCCCCCCACCCCCCATTGGAATACAAAATTAAAGTTAAACATTTATTTCAGCTTGAAATACACACATTTCCATTCACTTTGACAAACGATCCCAAATTATTAAGTTTACTGGACTATAACGTAATGAAAGACATTAAGCAGTCCGCTACATTGTATGTTACTGACTGCTGTCTCTTACTGGCTTTATATCGTTTTTGTTTCTCTTTTTTCACCTTTTTTGTGTAGGTTGTAAACTAAGATGTTTAACCACTGTAATATATATACAGAGAACATGCTTGAGGAAGTTGCCCCCTCCCCCCCCCCTGATGAATATCGCCTCACAATAGACTAAGATGATATAGATAACAAACATATTTGACGGGTTTGCTCCCCTTGATAAATACATGTATTGGTTTAAATAGCTACAATTCACTATATTGCAAAACATATCACTAAATTACAGAGACTTTATTTCCTACATTTTTAAATTCATACCGTGAATTCAAAAATAATATTAAGTGTAGAAAGATACAAACAGCAATTTATTTTAGCGCCCCATATTTTGAATAAGACAAGAGTCTCTTAGTAATTGGTATGGTTGGTCAGAAGTCTGAATCTTATGTTGGAATGGCACTGTGCCTGTTATTTAACCTTGTTGTATTTAGCACGTAATTGTACAGGTATATTGACATGTTTATTTTGCCTGTTTGCAGGCCGAGGTTTGCATAATGAAAGAGGCAGTAATATGAAACTTTAATTGTTTTCATAGCAGCTCATGTAAATACACCACATCAGAACGTATATGACCGCATGTCATTCGTATTTTCGTTGAAATTACAGTTGGAATGTATTTTATGCAACACTTCCTTGTTTATGTCCGCCATTTTTGAAAAGAGATGTGTTAAGGCAGATTTCTCCTTAGCAACAATAGAAGGCACCTGTTTCGTGTTTTTTGCCAAAATGATTATAAACAGAGACATAAAAAGGAGTTTTTCTGTAAGAATTATTTAGATTACATTGAATATCAGCTATTTACTTTAATCATTTTAACTTTATTGTGTTCAGTCAGTAATTACGGCTTCAAACCTTAAATTCTGGTTGCCAGTGCACAAAGTTTATTTGTGCGCATTTTTAGCGTTTTTTAGTGTGCACCAAAACAAAAGTGTACATGACGTGAACGCCATGTACGCTTTTGTTTTGGTGCACACTGAATGACTTTTTGTGTACCCGCATTAATTCGTTGGGTATACTAAGTATTTTTGTGGATTTACCAGTGGTATTAATACTCGCTCTCCCGTTATTCTGGGTCTCCAATTTTTTAAACACTCAAAGGGCAAATCCCTGTTAGTTTCCTTCAAAACTGTCCTTTAGACTTCAAAGTCGGATTGCGCTTTTATTAAACACAGTCTATTTTTGAATTGCTGAAATACGGTATTTCTAAATATCATTCTGATATTAATTTAAACAAATATACATTTTTTTAGAATTTTAAGTAAGAGCTAGGCAGCATTTTTTAAGAAATTGTGAATTACTTTATAAATAGTTTGGTCCTGTATTGTTGACAGAATCCTTGAAGTTTATCATGGTTTTGTAACCGTACCAATTTCTTGTACGCGTATTTTGATGCAAATCGTCATTTTTGGTCTTGTGTAAGACATGGTATTTATTTGTTGTTGGCAATAGTTAAATTATAGTCATACTTGTTGATTAAAATGAATCCCTATTGGGGAAAAACAAACAATTGTTTTATTTAGTTTTGTCTTCCTCTTCCCTTTGCTGAACCTAGTGTTCAACCTTATACGCCCTCTTGAGACCGGGCCTTTATTTAAGTAAAGTCCTATCTGAGCAGCTGATGAGACAAGGACTATTAATAACGATAGATCTACACTGCAATCATGGTCTACCCTTAGTCAGAGTCTGCATCACAATATCAGTCTACATGGCAAGGCAACTTGCGTCATATCATGGTCTACAGTGTTGATTAGTTAATTTTACACCTACAGTCTACTTTAGACCACGGTGTCTACACCACTCAGCAATATAGACTTAACTATAGAGACACAGCAGTCATAGTCTTCAATACAGACTTAAAGGGTCAAGTTTTGCACGATGCAGACACAGTTTATCTAGGTTGGAGTACTACTTCTGCAGCCTTAATCTATGCAGATTGAGATATCCTGTCTCCTCCACAAAATACAAAGAGGTCTCGTCAAGGGCGTGCAGTTTGCCAAGCTTGATAGATGATACCTTGTCTCAATTATCAAGACTCTCTCTATCTTAGATCTAGGTCAGACAGTATACCTCAATATGCTGATACTGCGGTCAACACTTCCTTTCACAATCAAGGTCCTGACACTAATAATCAGTCACATTTCTTGAATGACATAGCGGGGGTTCTAAAAGAAGTAGTTTTAGAGCTTAGAGTCCTGAAACAGAATCTGCCACAAAACACTAGCCACATTGATCTAGTGCCAGTGGGCAGCTAATCAGGGAACCACATTGCTTATAGGCACAATGGCCACTATGGTGGGACTGATCCTCATCCGAGCAGAGAACAGCAATTTCATATTGCTAATAATATTGGATATTGGCAAGGCAAGTATTGGCAAGGGGACTACAGTACGCTGCAAACTATAAATCAGTCGCCCCTCTAGTTCCAGTAAGACATGAAGGACAATACATGGGAGATGGATATGGGAATCAGCCGAGCCGTATACTCCGACAGGCGGATCCTGTTAGAGGGTGCGGTGTGCGTGCAAGAGCTACAGATAATATTAAGATTCCAGCGTTTACTGGAAAGGAAGAATGGTCAGTATGGATAGCCAGATTTGAGGCGAGAGCAGAGAGATATGGCTGGAATGATGAAGATAAAGTAGATCAGCTTCTGCCTCGCATAGAAGGTCAAGCAGCACAATTTCTTTATGGGCAGCTGACAAAGGCAACTTGACGAAACTATAAAGAGTTAATCAGAGAGGTGCATAATAGCCTCAGAGTTATAGAGACTAGAAGGGCATATGCAGCAAAGTTCAGCCGTCGTAGTCAGAAAACTACATGTAGCTCGTGGATATCGCGATAGGAAGACTAGAGAGGAGGACTTAGTGAAAAGATTTTTAGAAGGGCTAAGGAATGAGGAAATAAGGTTCGAGATAGAATTTCATTAAGAACCGAAAACAATAGATGAAGCTGTCTATCATGTTGTAAACTTCATACAGACACACAATAGTGGCGCGATGGAGAGGAAATATAGAGCAGCAAGAAGATCAATTCAGTCGCGGGAATGCAGCATAAAAGGCAGATAAAGTGCTTCAGCTGTCATAGCACAGGTCACTATGCTAGAGACTAGGGGCACATAGAGCAAATAGAAGGTGACGAGATAAAGAGTAAAGGGCTCGGTGATGGAGTATATATCAATGACACAATAGAGGGATTAAAGTTATTGTTCACAGCAGATACAGGTGCGGCTAAGACTGTGTTGTCGTTCAGAATCTTGGAGAAGATAGAAGAAAGTCAGAGGCCAAAATTAAGGATGTCTAGCAGTCTTCGTGGGCCAAATGGGTTGCCGATTAGGGAGTTAGGCAAGGCGGATTTCTGTATCACCGTGGGTCCTTATGAAGTAGTGCATGGGGTAGTGGTTTGTGATATTGAGGATGACGCCCTTTTAGGTTTTGATATATTGATGAACAGTGAAAAGGGGCCGGCTGATCTGTTGTTGAGCAAGGGTATAATAGCTTTGGATGGAATAGAGATTCCATGTTTCCAAGTTGGGAAAAGGATTAGGTCTTTAATAGTGACAATTGCAGATGATGTGTGTATCCCGGATAGGGTTGAAGCAATTGTGAATGTGTATATAGAGAGGGAGGAATGTGATTATTATAGTAAGTGTGCAGAGTAACTTGTAGAACCAAGTGACAACTTTAAAGAGGAATATCAGGTAGTAATGGCATCAACTCTAACGGATATCAACAAGGGTCCAACATGTAAAGTTAGGGTACTCATCCCCTTTCAGACGGATGTCAAGTTATATCAAAATACGCAAGTGGGGAAGGCAGAACAAATAGAGAGGATCTTGAGTGTTCTAGCCGACAAAGAGAATGAAGGAGAAGATGGGAATCTTAGTTAAGCGCATAGGAACTTCTGGGATGGGGGTAAAGGTTAATACTGTGGGTGTGTCCGATATTAACTATTGTTCTATTCCAGATTATTTGCCAAATCTCTTCGAAAAATCGACACACGGTAAAAGCAAAGTTGAGATGAATGCAGTAACACAATACTAAATGTATATAGTGACACCTTCTCAAAGGTAGAATCGGATATTGGCCTTACCAACTTAGCCGAGCACCAAATAGACACAGGGGATGCGGCGCCCATTAAACAAAGACCGAGACGTGTTCCGCTAGCCTTTACTACTGAAGAGAAAGCAGCCATTATTGATTTACTAAAAAGGGCGTGATACAAAAAAGTACATCTCCATGGGCCAGTCCAAATGTGTTTGTACGCACAAATTCTGGAGCAGTAAGACCTTGCTGTAGACTAAAGAGTGAACTGTAACGATCCAGTCTTCCGATAAATTATTTCCATCAAATAACATTTACTTGAATCTTTAAATACATGTTAGAAATAGTTATAATTTAGATACTATTCATTTTAAATATCATTGAATGAGGCATTTCATTATTTCTAAAGGAATTGTGTATGGTAGAGCAAGGTTTATACTACCCCACCCACTTGGTTTTCTATGTGCTTTAATAAATGTATTTTTCCAATGTATGATGGTTTATAAATGTATAATCTATACAATAACATATGTAATGATGCATCATATAAATGTTTTTCATGTTTTCAGAATTATTAATGGCTGTGCACCCTCACACTGGACTCGATTATTCACCGTATATTTGTGCTAAAAATCGCTAATGTTGTTATCGACATTTGGCGTATATTTTCGCGTGTGTGTTCTATAGTTTTACTTGAAATCGATCAAAATCAATAATAACTGTTCAATATATTCTTTATGGAAATATTAAAAGAGTTTAAGTCGGTAAAATAAACTTCATGCTATTATTATGTAACTATTGAATATGAATTAAATACTTGTTCGTTCGTTAAATAAACTATTGTTACATTTTATACCGTCTTTGTGTAGTGATTGCTTACACTTATTTAAACAAAATCTACCACAAGCCGGGCCCAGACGAACTCAAGTAGCACCCGTTTTAGAGTTAACAGGCCAACGCTCGAGTAAGGGGGATACGCTACAGTTCACACTAGTGAAGCCTGATGGATTCCCACTCCCTAAGGTTCAAGATTGTCTGGATGCGGTTGCAGGTATGAACCTATTCAGCTCATTTGATTTTGACTTGTGGGTATTTCAAGATACCTTTAAGTTAATAAAATGAAGATATACCAAAGAGTGCCTTCACTTGCAAATATGTTTTTTTAGATGAAGCGGATGCCATTTGGTCTAAGTACATGTAACAGCAGCGGTACATTTCAAGGAACTATGGAACTAGTGCTTCAGTGTCTACAATGGCAGATTTGCCTAGTTTACATAGATGACATTATTGTATTTGGAGCATACTTTGAGGAACATGTACAGAGAGTGGACGAGGTATTGGACAGAATAAAACAGGCGGGTCTGAAACTGCGATCAGACAAGACTTAGTGCCACATGCTCCAAACTGAAGTAGTATTCTTGGGACACATATTCTCGAAGAGGGTGTACGACCAGACCCCACAAACATTGCAAAGGTTGCTGAATGGCCTAGGCTTGTGACATCGAAACAAGAAAAGCAGTTTGCGGCCACCGGTTCCTAATTTAGGCGCTTCATGCTAAGAGTGCAAGGCCGCTTAATTAACTTTCTAAGTAGGATGCTAGCTTTGTTTGGACTAATAAATGTGAAGCCGCATTAATGACTCTAAAGGCTTAATTGACAAACACTGATGTAATGGCATATCCGCTTAATGAGTTGTGCCAGTAGGTCCCTCAATAAGGCGGAACGTAACTACTGTGTGACTGAGAGAGAACTGCTTGCGATAGTATATTTTGTTCAGTACTTCCGGCAGTATCTTCTTTTGCGGGAATTCATTGTCAGGAGTGACTATCAAGCTCTTGTCTGGCTTTTCCAATTGAAAGAACCTAATCTAAAGATAGCCAGGTGGATTGAGATATTGGCATCATTTAACTTTTGAATTGAATACCTGCCCGGCAATTGTAGCCATACTGTGATGCCTTGTTAATGTGTGACAACCCCAGGGATTGTGATTGAAGCCATGTGGACATGAGTGAGCCATTGAAGTCTGGACCTTGTAGTAAATGCAGGCGGGCGGAAATTATGGTGCTAAATTGCGAGAAAGTGAGGGAGACACAAACTAATACTGAAGACAAGGTTTCAATTGAGGAGAAAGGAGAAACTGACAGTCGGGTTTTGTAACGTGCAGACCCTTTTTATCTAGGTTGGAGTGCCACATCTGCAGATTTAGTCTACGCAGATTGAGATATCCTGTCTCCTCCACACAATTCAAAGATAATGTAAGAGCAGTAATAAAGTAGAAGAAACAATTTTTATTTAAAATATACTCCAATACCTTTGAAATTGATCACTTTTATAATGTCAAAATGTCAGTCGTATCGCATCGGTCTGCTGACCCACCTTTCCTTGGCCAGATTAGACCTCAATAAAAACCATATCAAGGATCAAATGGTTTCAATTGCCTTGCTTATTGAACACGCTTTTTAAAGTCGGAAGTTTTATTCTTTAATGTTCATTTCTGGAATATTTTATTCATTTTTCAAATATTATTAGCAATGATTAAACCGTATATAAGGTTCCGTAAAAATAGGTTAATTGTCATTTGAGAATAAATTTGTATTATATATTCAATTTTAGTTTCTTTATCCGTTTCTTTTACGGTTAGGTAGAAAGTTTTTATGTGTAGTAATGTACGACCTAAAATGGAGCCTTACCAACGTCACAATACTGTTCAGTTGTATTAACGAGGTTCTCGTTCCATACATGGATGTCAGTAAACGCCATTTCTGCAACTATTTTGAACAGGAAAACTGATTATTTTTCATATTGTTACAATCATACGAATACATATAAGATGTCATTGATAGTATATTCTGCAATGTAGTACACAGTAGACGCCCTGGAGGGAGGTGGCATTAGTGACGCGGGTCGAACTGTAAGCATACCGCTGCATATGTACATCGTTAGATTAATGTTCCACTTAATGCTTTTTTGTGTAAAATCTATATTGGATGCGATAAAACACAGGGTGATCCATAATATATGATACTTATTTGATTTTCCAAAAATTGCGAAATCTTGATCGATTTGTCAAATTGATATACCGTAAAAGTCAGCAGATATGTAAATCAGTTGAGGACCGCCAGCATGAACATGACTGCACTTTTTTAAAGAGACTCAGCATCATTATAATACAAATTGGACGTCATTTAGAGCACATGTTGTAAGTATTGCTGCCTGAGTAAATTTTGATATCTTTTCAAATCATATCAATGTTGCAGTTTAAAATGCAGTTTTAGTTTTTAAGATAACACAATACTAGAAAGGTTATTCGAGGTTAAAATAGTATCACATATTCTGGATCACCCTCCACTTCTTTATTATCAAGATGAACTCTTCTACAAAGAAACTGACTTCCGGATGACAACTAGCCTAACATACGAATATAGGTTGCTCCTCCGGTAACCACCACTTCCACAAGAGAAAACTGACCGAGTAACTGATACTTGATACATTTTGAAAAGTGAATAGACCAAAACTAAATCACAGTATCATTTTTAAATGTTTCTATGAACTGCATAACATAACAAGAGCTGTCTCGTGACAGCACGCTCGACTATTCGAAAGCTTGTCAGTAAAATGTTGTTTTTTTTTTGTCTAAGAACAGGACTGGTGTATTGTGTAATTGTCTATAAGATATGAAACTTGTTCAAAGACCTCTGTAAATGTACATTACGTTCAAAGCCTTACCCTCGATTCTGTAAGCCAACTGGAGGGAGGAGGGGAGGGAGGTGGGGGGATAATTTCAAAGAAATACATGACCTTGTATATTTGATCCTGAATAACTTTGTAACATTTCAAAATTGATATGCATAAAATTAAAAAAAGCATAACTGCTGCAGGCTGCATAACTATTTTATGACATTTTAAAAATAAGCCATTTCGAGTATTTCAGTCTGGTAAAAACTGTGAAAAAATTCTAAGTTAAAAAGGGGCATACATCTGTCAAAAATCAAAAACAGTGGTGAAGATGTTGATAGTGAAAATACATTTTAAGTTTAAGTCAATATGTTCGATAGTATTCAAGATATTAGACTTCATAAAAATCTTTAACTAAACGTCTAAGTTGAAAAGGGACATAAATCTGTCAAAAATCAAAACAGAGTTATGAGGACTGTTTCCTTAGGTGTAGATGATGATGGTAAAGATATATTTTGAGTTTCAAGTCAATACCTTTGATAGAAATCAAGATATTTGACTTCATAAAAATCTTTAACCAAAATTCTAAGTTAAAAAGGGGCATAAATCTGTCAAAAATCAAAGCAGAGTTATGGGGATTGTTTCCCCAGGTGTAGATGTTGAAAGTAAAGATAGATGTTGAGTTTAAGTCAATATCTTTGATAGTATTCAAGATATTTGACTTTATAAAAAACTTTAACCAAAAGTTCTAAGTTAAAAAGGGGCATAAATCTGTCAAAAATCAAAGCAGAGTTATGGGGATTGTTTCCTCAGGTGTAGATGTTGATGGTAAAGATAGATATTGAATTTCAAGTCAATACCTTTGATAGTATTCAAGAAATTTGACTTTATAAAAAACTTTAACCAAAAGTTCTAAGTTTAAAAGGGGCATAAATCTGTCAAAAATCAAAGCAGAGTTATGGGGATTGTTTCCCCAGGTGTAGACGTTATTGGTAAAGATAGATATTGAGTTTCAAGTCAATACCTTTGATAGTATTCAAGATATTTAAGTTTATAAAAAACTTTAACCAAACGTTCTAAGTTTAAAAGGGGCATAAATCTGTCAAAAATCAAAACAAAGTTATGGGGATTGTTTCCCGCAGGTGTAGATGTTGATGGTAAAGATATATTTTGAGTTTCAAGTCAATACCTTTGATAGTATTCAAGATATTTGACTTCATAAAAAACTTTAACCAAAAATTCTAAGTTTAAAAGGGGCATAAATCTGTCAAAAATCAAAGCAGAGTTATGGGGATTGTTTCTTCAGGTGTAGATGTTGATGGTAAAGATAGATATTGAGTTTCAAGTCAATACCTTTGATAGTATTCAAGATATTTGACTTTATAAAAAACTTTAACCAAAAGTTCTAAGTTTAAAAGGGGCATAAATCTGTCAAAAATCTAAGCAGAGTTATGGGGATTGTTTCCTCAGGTGTAGACGTTGATGGTAAAGATAGATATTGAGTTTCAAGTCAATACCTTTGATAGTATTCAAGATATTTAACTTTATAAAAAACTTTAACCAACGCAGACGCCGACGCCGACGCCGGGGCGAGTGCAATAGCCTTATTCTTCGAATAGTCGAGCTAAAAATCAAAGCATATTCGTAATACTTTAGCACACTCATTTGTATGCAAAGACTTATAGGTAACTAGATAATATCATATTATGGTTAAATCAAACATAATGCATACATTTACAGGCAATTAGATGTTTACACAAGTTGATAAACCATGATGCGCACATCAAAACCAAGGATAACAAGAAAAAAAGGAAAACGTGATTCTCCTTTATTTCCATTGTGATCCTTGTCTGCCAACAGAACATTTTCAACGCATCCTTTGATTTATGTTTTGTTGAAGATTTAAACAAACTCACATTCAATTTCAAGGTTATTTATCCTTATGCTCAGTAGACAAAAATGCGGAAATATGACAACAACTTGTTTCGACTGCATCCGGTAAATCAATACAATGCCACTCCTCCCGAAAAGATTTAAAACCAATGAACTTTTTGCCTGACTGTGTAAAAAGCGATTAAGTAACATAAAATAACATAACATATAGTTTATTCGACATATATATAAGTGTAGCATCCAATTCATAGTCGACAAATAACGTTCCAAATACAAAGTATAAAGAATGAGAAATTTTCCCAGAGTAACATAATTATTATGTATTTATCAGTCTAAATCAAACAATATAACTCCATAGACTCGACGACAAGGGGGGGTCTCATTATTGATATCGTTTTGATACACCTAGACGTTAAATATTCAAACATACGGTTGCATTATCATTATTTGAGATGCATGTACCTCGAAGATAGTGTTCGTAGTGTTCATTGAACAGGAATGTCAGATATTCACCACACATGCGTTTTCACAGCAGGGGTCAATTAATAAGACTGGTTACTGGTAGAGTAGCTTCTGTTTAATCATATTCAGCTACTGTATAACGCCCTTACATAATGTTCGAATTATGTAGAAAAGGGATGTTACATTGTAATTCTACATAAATTTAAAGACCTTTATAAGATATGATTATTTTATTTGATCAGTTACTCTTAAAGTATGTACATGTAATTTCCCAATCAAATTAAACTAGAGCTATCACTATATGTGATTAATACCCCCAAAAGACTGCTTTATAAACTGAGGAAGTTCGTAGTAACAGAATACTTTGCAAACAAACTAAAGACAGATATTGTTCTTGGCAATAACTCTGTAATTTTTCAAGATAAAGTCATGGTTCTTGTACACTGCACTTTCTCTCAATGTACTTGACCATTGTATGAAGTCGTATTAAATTCCAACTAGTAGTTTTCGAATTATGCTCCGGACAAGGAAAAGTAACAAAAGGGCAATAACTCTGTAATGAGTAAAGATAGAGTTACTGTTTTTTTTGCACTGCACTTCCTCTCATTGTGCTTGACTATTGTATGAAGTTGTATTGAATTCCAACCAGTAGTTTTCGAATAATGCTCTGGACAAGGAAAAGGAACAAAGGGCAATAACTCTGTAATTAGTCAAGATGGAGTTATGGTTCTTGTGCACTGCACTTCCTCTCATTGTGTTTGACCATTGTATGAAGTTGTATTGAATTCAAACTAGTAGTTTACGAATTATGCTCTGGACAAGGAAAAGTAACAAAGGGCAATAACTCTGTAATAAGTCAAGATAAAGTCATGGTTCTTGTACACTGCACTTTCTCTGGTTGTGCTTGATCATTGTATGAAATTGTATTAAATTCTAACTAGTAGTTTTCAAGTTATGCTCCGGACAAGGAAATGTAACAAAGGGCAATAACTCAGTAAATACTCAAGATAGAGTTATGGTTCTTGTACAGTGCACTTCCTCTGATTGTGCTTGATCATTGTATGAAATTGTATTGAATTCCAACCAGTACTTTTCAAGTTATGCTCCGGACAAGGAAAAGTAACAAAGGGCAATAACTCTGTAATAAGTCAAGATGGAGTTATGGTTCTTGTGCACTGCACTTCCTCTCAATGTGCTTGACCATTGTATGAGGTTGTATTGAATTCCAACCAGTAGTTTTTAAGTTATGCTCCGGACAAGGAAAAGTAACAAAGGGCAATAACTCTGTAATTAGTCAAGATGGAGTTATGGTTCTTGTGCACTGCACTTCCTCTCAATGTGTTTGACCATTGTATGAAGTAATATTGAATTCCAACTAGTAGTTTTCAAGTTATGCTCCGGACAAGGAAAATGCAACAGACCGCCCGACCGACCGACCGACCGACCGACCAACCGACCGACCAACCACCGGGTGACTCCTATATACCCCCCTAAACTTCGTTTTGGGGGTATAATTATAAAATCAGTTACTCAAGCAAATACTTTCACTATAAACAAATGGTCACTTACAGTTATTGTTCCTTCAATGGAAGGGACACTTAGAATTGTACAGACACACTTGACTGAACAATGCAGCACGTAAGCCGTTTTTCGGTGTGTTTCCGTTATAAATTAAACGTTGTGATATTGAAAATTGGAACAACTAACAACCGTTCTTTTCCGTACACGCACTGTGGTTATTTTCCTTTATGTGGTAACTTCACTGGGTAAGCTGTAGTCTCACTATTTGCACTTCGAAGGCAAACCGACTTTACAGGTTGACATTTAATAGCTGTCCGCCTTCTACAAAATGGTGTGACAGTTATAAAATATCAGACCTGTGAAAGGGGCCACACTGAAACGCCAAATTAATTAGGCGAGGCAGGGATCGTATATAATAAATATATATAATAAATCCTGGGCTAGGTAAGCTATTGCACACATATACAAAATAAGCTATTGCACGTTGGACTTGCAGAAATCGCCCGACAATGCGTAAAAACTTGCTTTTGCATTATGAGTTTGACCAATAGCTGAAAGAATGTTACTTTACATATCGTTTGCATAGCGTAGAAATATGCTAATATTGTTGCTGGAAGTATTGGCGCGAACTTACCATGTGACCATATAAAAGCAGATCTAGCGAATTTGCTATGACTGTCGTAGTTTGTACTTCGATAAAATATATAGACAGATGTGCCCTAGACGGAACTTTTGGAATGCTATAACTTGTTATATCCAAAGTTTTAGCTAATAATCAATTAATTTTCCACTATGACAGAAACATAAAAGAAATTGTATATACTTTTAAATTACTGCAGGATCCACATTACCCGATACCGGAAGATACCGGCATGTTTTATACTGGCCGAGTTGTTTTAAGTCATTTTATATTTGTGAATCACTGTTCAACCTGCAAAGAATATAGCACTGTTGAACCGTATATGTCCCGGAACGTATATATCACACGAGAGAAAAATTCGACCGCATAGGTCACACGTGTGATATATTCGGTCGAAAATAGTCTTCGCGTGAAACGTATATGGCACATAATATGTGATGTATACGTTCGAATTTCATAGGAACACGAAAACGATTATCTCACATGGAGCAGAAAAAGGCAAATAAAAACGAAATTTTCAACGAATACGTCACATTTTGATCAATTTGAAAAAAAAACATATTTAAAACAATCAAATATGGTTGATTAAGTTATGCCGCATAGATTCTGCTTAACACAACCAAGTCGATCCGATCGGTCCCAACACATTGTATGGGAACTAGACATTCCCACTCGAAGGTGTGGTCTGTATTATGTCTTTAATTTTTATAAATAATGTTTGGTCAAATTTCGATCGGGTGTTCTTGAAAGTTATCGACTGCGTTCGTGTGGCCCTTGAGTGGTGATTTTTTAACAGGAAATTATCTCAGAACAGCATTGATTATAAAACATCACTATACATTTTTTTCTGTATAACACAATACATTTATCACAGATTAAACACGGATCAAACTTGATATATTTGATGGCCGGTGAAACAATGTAAAGTAACCGTAAGATGGTAATGACCCGCGATCATTTTTGTTGAGCCCACTTGCGGTGAGCTCGAAATAGTCGCCGCTTTTGGCAGTCCGTCCAGACTGATTTTGTCCGAACCATAACTTTAACGTGCAAGGAGCAATCGTGTTTATATTTGGCATAAATGTTAACCTCAATGAGAAGGAGTGTCATTTGTCGAATTAAGAATGACTTTGTCCGGAGCATTTCTTCTACATACTTGAAGGGATATTGATGTAACAATAAATGTTAACCTTAATGAGACGAAGAGTCATGCAGATGAACAAATCCTTATGTCTACGGTCAAGGTCACAGTTTGAGGTTAAAGGTCAAATTGAAGAATGAGTTTTTGTACTGAAGGATGTACTGAAGGATTTTCATACCATTATAAGACAGGGTGTATTGTGCAAGAACCAGGTCCCTAGGTCTAAGGTAAAGGTCACACTCAGAGGTTAAAGGTCAAACACAGGATTGAAAATTGTGAATGAAACAATCGTATCTCTTTTTATTTCCCTGCAGCTACAATATCCTTTGTGTAACATTTAGTTTCTTCGATTCAAATCCACCTAAAATCAGTCATAGTTCCTGGGGGTTACTATTCTTCAAAAAATAATGACCGGGGTTATTATTCTATGGGGTTCCTAAACATTGTTACAACGGCTCCGGCAAACGGCCCAGGGACGGGTGGGTTGCCACCCACTTCCTACAAAAGTATAATTAGTAGTTTTATACACTAAAGTATCACAAATAAGTTTCGGTGTAAACTGTCAAAATGACCAGAACGAATATATCACACGTGTGAAAAATTCGACCGAATATATCACGCGTGTGAAAAATTCGACCGAATATATCACACATGTGAAAAAGACATAAACGTTTCGGTGTAAACTGTCAAAAATGACCAAACGAATATGTCACATTAAACACGTGTTATATTTACGGTCGAATATATCACACACGTGTGATATATACGTTCCGGGACATATACGGTTCAACATAGTACCCCTAATCATCTGTCCTGTATATTTTTTGTCATACGAGGAATCCTTTCTGAAGCAGGATTAGAAATGTATCTGTTGTTTTGTTGCAACCTCATCATCAAAGAAAATATTGTATTTTACTAGAAAATCGAAATTCACCTTCGTAAAATTTATGAAAAAATGTCTTGGTCAATGACTGACCACACTCTAAAACTATGGTAAATTGTATATTTTTCACATGCGCTCACACGTGTGAAAAAGACATATACGTTTCGGTGTAAACTGTCAAAAATGACCAAACGAATATGTCATATTAAACACGTGTTATATTTACGGTCGAATATATCACACACGTGTGATATATACGTTCCGGGACATATACGGTTCAACATAGTACCCCTAATCATCTTTCCTGTATATTTTTTCATACGAGGATTCCTTTCTGAAGCAGGATTAGAAATGTATCTGTTGTTTTGTTGCATCCTCATCATCAAAGAAAATATTATATTTTACTAGAAAACCGAAATTCACCTTCGTAAAATTTATGAAAAAATGTCTTGATCAATGACTGACCACACTCTAAAACTACGGTAAATTGTATATTTTTTACATGCGCTCTGCATGTAAATAGTTCGTGTATACCATCTCAGATTCAGGTAAATGTATGGCTGTACAAACTTTCGAATTGTCAAATCGTATGTCGATAAAATAAACACAGATGCTTGTGGTATGGACTCGCGACCCAATCTGCCACCCACAGACGCTTTAGTCATTCATTACCTGTATTCAATCGATACGGCACACTATTATGAAATGTGCAACATAAAACATTAAACCTAGGTTTGGCCTATTAAAACCCTGAAGCTTACTTCTTATGGGGTCTTGATAAATACCTTATTACAAAAGAACATAACATTTTTAAAACAGACTTTTTTGGAAGTTCATATTTAACGTTCATATTTAAAGGCATAATGGTTAACGAGTATGAAGTTAGCCCCGCAGCCCCGTTTATCCCCACAGCCCCGTGAAGTTAGCCCCGTAGCACCTAGTTACCCCGCATCCCCGTGAAGTTAGCCCCGCAGCACCTAGTTACCTTGCATCTCCGTGAAGTTAGCCCCGTGGCACCTAGTTACCCCGTAGCCCCGTGAAGTTAGCCCCGTGGCACCTAGTTACCCCGCAGCCCCGTGAAGTTAGCCCCGTAGCACCTAGTTACCCCGCAGTCAGGTAAAGTTAGCCCCGTAGCACCTAGTTACCCCGCAGCCCCGTGAAGTAAGCCCCGTAGCACATATATACCCCCGCAGTCCCGTCAAGTTAGCCCTGTGTCGCCTAATTACCCCGCAGGTTCGTCACGTTATCTGCGTAGCACCTTGTTACCCTGCAGGCCCGGGACAACATACAATCGCAGCGGTGGTGTATGGTCAAGGTGTTTGCCGCTTATGCCGGAGGTTGCGGGTTGAAATCCCATTGGGGCCACGACCGTACCTCCTGATATGACACCAGCACTATTTTGTCCATGAAGCAGACTCGATATGCTTTAAGCTTTCTTCACAATCGAGCTTATGAGCATAATAAAGCCCTGTGTTATGTCACATCCTTAACATCGCCATTGTCCCATGATTTAAGGTCCATCAGCCCCACTAACAAATGAGAACGCTAGCTAATATCACCTCCCACAATATACATATAACCCAATTCAACCCACCCCATGCCCTAAGGATTAGCTATATACAGTGGCGCCTGCGTGTGGGTTCCCCGCGCACACGGTTTCTTTCGCGTGCAACACGAACGGCACACGCTTCACGGTTCACGCTCGATTAACCGTGTAGCCAATCAGAACTATGAATAAAACGTGTATCGTGCAGAACCGGATTTAACCGTGCAGCCAATCAAATAAGCACACTAACCGTGCAGCCAATCAACATCGAGATGATATGGCAGACATGTCTGCCAACGTTTTAAAAATGAAAACCAATGCTTTTATATGTACTTGAAACTGTTTTGGATTATAAAAGGATCATTTCCGGACCAGAAATTGCTTTGGTTAAGACAGCATATCAACGAGATGGAAATTATGCATCCATATATATCACCAGGTCGAGACCATTTCGCGTATGGCTGCTGTGTTTCAAAATAATGTCATATTGCTACATGATCTGTTGTCATCTGCTTATGCTTTTATTTGCAAAGTCCAAAATTTGACAGGACAAAGAACAGCATGTTTACTCAACGTATGCGTGCGTATTTGATTGATGAACCCTATACTCTTCCAGCAATGCCTTATTGATTTACCCCACCCCCTTCCCAAATTCTGAATTTTGAAGAAATTTGTCTTATTTAACACAAAAAAAAGTTATTTGAAAAGCAGAATGTAATTAAAAGTAACATCAAAATGTCCACTGAAATAAAGGCTCTACAGAAACATACCGTTTTAACAAGCTTAATCGGTAATAACCATAAATTTTATATCTATATGGACATATGAATTTCACGGTGCCCAAATTTCAGAAAAGTCAACAAAGTATTTGAATTTCTAACGCTTACACCATGAGACGTAACAAACCGAAGACTTCTACTGTGCATCTTTTCTATTCAAAATAAGAAATAATAACGCAGACATGCCATTTTAATACAAATAGACGATAAATGGCATGAGGGATCGATCTAAGGCAAAAAAAACCGTATTTTTTGACAAATGTTTAGCATGATATCAATATTTCTGAGACCAAACTGCCCAAAACGTCAAGAAATGATGCATAACTAACGAAATGCATATACAATTTTATGAAAAAACAACAAAATAGCTACAAAAAGTTAACAGATTCCATCAAAAATTGGGTTTTACGGGTTTTTGTAATTAAAGGGAGGTAATTCAAAATCAGTTTTGATCTTCCATGTGTGTGCACGGATATTTTGCCGCCCTTCGTGATTAGAATTACGTCGAATTTTGTTAAATTACACTTTAAACACTATTTATAGACAATTTCATGACGACTAGACCTATTAAACAAATCTTGTTTACATAAATATGCTTGTCTGCTACGTTAGCAGCACTAGGATCATACGGCAATGACTTATTTACTGAAAGGGAAGAATTACCGCAGCAACTTATACCGGTCAATGTATTCTGAGATTAAGTTACAGGCCTAAACAACACGATGTCATCATTACATTCACTTCATTTACTGAAATCCGTGCATAAGCAGGTTCATGATATACTGTGTAAATGACTATTTAAGAATTATTTACCACGTTTCACTCCTCTATTAACAACACATTAACTGCCCTTGCCTATTCTTTCTCTGCATTTTCTCCGCTACTGGTCCCATATATAGAAGCCATGTAACCATACCTGCATTTTAGTCTGAGAATTCACAAAGTTAGAGATGCAAAATGTACTCTGACATATCTTCAGTTTGTATTCACATGACCACAGCAAATTTAAACAACCAGAGTCTTCCTAAACTGACTAGGGGCTCATTTAGAACCTTAATTTTCATAAAATATATCAGAAAAGTTGTCATCGTCTGTTCAACACATCTCTAAAATATAACGGTTACCAAATTAGCCAATTTTGATACAGAACAACGTCTACAATGAACTCAAAGAACACATGAACCGTCGATTTCTTAGTTATATTTAGGTATGACTACACTAAATCTTTTTCCATAGACTTACTGTATAACATTTAAGCACGGTCCGCATACCAAAACATTCGTTGAGTAGTTACACCCCAATAAATCTGTAGAACCACTTTAGTCACACCCAAAAATGCCCTTTTTTATATACATATAGTGATACTTTATAGCCGAAAATTGCACCAGTAGGACATCACCCCCTCGTATGTAGGATTTTTGTTTACATTCTGTCAAAAAATTCAATATTTTCAGATAGCCACAGAACACCGTAAAATTAATCAGAAAATTAATAAACTATTTTTTTGTTATGTTCAACCATTGTACTTTCGATTTTAATTCTAGAAAACTTTAGTGCTACTAATCATTTTAAACCAATCAGAGACCACAGATATCTAATAGGTCCGCAAGTTCCCTACACAAATTGGCTGGTTCCAAGTCCCACCGATTTAGTGAAGTCATACCATATTTGACAAAGTATGCCGAACTAAATGCTTTTTGTGAATTGGTAAGTGCTTCGGCAAATATATTCCTAATCTGTTACCATCTGTCTTGCAAAACAGAATAAAACCAAGTGATGACATTGCTACATTTTTATAAAAGGCTACACGGTATCTAGACACCTGGTCACCTCGTACCGTAGTCAATTCATACTCTATTTAGTCAACACGTACCTTAGGACAGTTGCATAGAAAATTAAGTCTGTGTATAAGGAATATTTTTAAAATATTTAGATTTTCAAATGATAATTCTTATTACTAGATATTTTTTTAATGCCGTTATTTCGTTTGTTATAAAATTTATCCAAGCAATACGACTTTTTGCACTCATTAGCATTCTTGTAGCCAACTTAATTTGGCGTTTCCATGTGACCCCTTTCACAGATCTGATATTTTATAACTGTCGCACCTCTACGCCTAATTTTAATGTGCTCCATAATAAGCAGAAAGTGTAGTTTCAATATTAGGTACAACCGGCGCTAGCCCAACAAATGGGGCTTTTTGTTATATACGATGGCCGCCTTCGCATGCAATATCAGTTTGTAAAATCGGTCAGTCTTGCAGTCGAAATATTGAGGCTAAACAGGTGCATAATACACAATTTACCTACTTTCAAAAACAATTTTCCGGTCTAAAATGATGAATTAAATATCACTTTAAATGAAAACCTAAATATTATGAAAAACCTCACCACTTTATAAAAATCTGATTGTTTAAACCTAAACATGCAAGTTTACACATAAGGTATGATATGCTGTTTATTTTCATATTAAATACACCGATTCAGTGTTTTGTTGGGGGCCTTTTTGGGGCCGAAATTCGGCCCCATTCCCCTCCAAATTTGATATACATTTTTCCCCATTTTTGACCAAAAATTCCCCTCAAAATGTTAAAAAAAATCTTTGATTTATTTAATCAAGAGTTGGCCAAATTTGTTATAAAAACATAAGTTTTCATAAATTACAGCTTCAGAATAATTTCTTGCAACCATTTGACACCTTACATGAGAAATAGTCAGCCGAAAATCGCCGATTTTTCGTTTGTTACCTATTTTCGCGACCCCGATTTTTGTTATTTTTTTCAACAAAAACAGTGTTCCAAAGGTGAAAAAAGATACTAATACAATGTTTTCAATTGAAAATAGAAGTTATACTTAATATTCATGTGTTTTTTTAACACCAATGCTGCTAAGTTATGTTCCTGACACCAGTATTTTTTATATAAAATTTTGTTATGTTAAATTCTTATGTCCTTTCTTTAGCCCCGCCACCTTTCCCCTCAGACTGAAAAAAAACACTGCGATTGATGCAGGTGTGTAATTAGATAAATGTAACTTAGAATTGTGTTAGCATCATTTTAA
>JAFMSR010000016.1:31051406-31067405 GCA_022818135.1 Saxidomus purpurata | reverse complement strand
GTAAGTTGCCGTCGCCATTTAAAACCGTAAACACTCGCAACTATCAAAATTAGAAAACAGTTAACCCTATAATATACAGAACAATGATTTTTTAGCTTCGTACGGTTAGCATCATCACGATATATCATTTTACCGTTTTTTTTCCAAAACCGGACCATACCGGCTTATGGCACCAGCGTTTAGTACTGTATGGGTCGACATATTGGAACCCGACATATTTGTTAAACAGAAAGTAGAAAATGTTGAACAAAATAGAAGCAGCAGGCTGTCGGAAGATAATTGAGAAACTTTCTTATCCAGATCTTGTATCACTTGTTGATACAATTACGAAAAGACAAGTTAAAGTTTCACGGACATCAGGTATGTTCATGTTATATTTCGTCATGTTCGTAAACAGGTAAAGTAGGCGATTTCGTCGGAAAGTTAACTCGTACCCGATTAGCCCAAGCAAGGTCTTTGACGCTATTATTCATATTTCTCATTATAGTCAACTGACACAATAAAAAGACCAATTTAGTTGGTGTTGGTCCAGAACGGCCCACTTCCAGAACGGACCAGTACCAGAACGGACCAGTCCAGAACGGCCCACTTTTTAAGTATCACTGTATTAAAATAAAATTAAAAATCATTACACATAGACTTATTTACATACTTTTATTTTGCAGTCATACTACTCTCATTAGATATTTAAGCTGTTAATACTTTTATTTCAAAACAGCTAAAGTGGTGAATTACAAAACAGTTAATTATGAATTTATTTAATTCTAAATTTTTGATGGTACCCCGACTAATTTTAATAATTTTTTAATTGAGTGTTGTGAATTGGCAGTTCAAACTGATTGTATTAATACCAACACATTCAATGATTTAATTTGGTATTATTTGTATTTCAAAGAAATGCTTATAAATTTTCTGTTTTGTTTTGTCTGATAAATTACCGACAAAGTAATCACACTTATCAACTAAATAATCTAAAACTTTGAAAACATTAATCAGTGATAAATCTCGTTAATGACTTTTTTAATATTATCTTACTGTACACAAAACCTGATTGTACAAATTTTACATAATATTTATATATCTTATATTTCTAAATTTATTATTACTAAAAAAGTGGGCCGTTCTGGACTGGTCCGTTCTGGACCGGTCCGTTCTGGTTTGTGTGCTGTTTTGGTACTAAACCATTTAGTTATGGAAGCCAAAACTAGTACCCGATTAGTGTAATTAAATCGACGTTTCCGTCCAAAAACAGCGAGACAACTATAAGATATCAGATCCAAAATAGGTTTTGAACTATCTTCCTCGAGGCCTTCAAAGACATTCACACAAACATACATCAGCCAATAATAATATGAAATGGAATAAAATAAAAGCTAATCATTTAACAGTACCCTAGAATTATACAGATCTGATTCTGTACTGCAGTATTCTCTGTTTAGTCTTGACTCGGGTGAGTGGTATTTTAATCAAGACTTGAAGTAAGACAATTTATTGTATGCTTACAGAGGCAATGAAGGCTGTTCTAGAGTACACACCAAGTGCATTGGATTTGCTGAAGAGAAAAAAAGTCAGGAGAGAATTTTTGTTTTCATACCTTGCCGAAGAAAAAGTTAGTATTATTTACACTTTTTCTTTTATGACATTAAATAGATAACTTATATACAATTACAACTAGATTTTACTTATTAAGACACTGGTAAAAACTTATCAAATTCTTGTCTATCTTACCCAGGCAGTGCTTTTCTGCTACAGCTAAGTTTTTAATGTCAAGACAACTTGCAACGAGCCTGACTTAGTCAGCAAGCTGTAAGGTTCATTTGCCATAATGTGCATCCCTTTGTACTTCTGAGCTTTTCTGGACTATAAATTTGCTAACTGTTAGGGATTTTTAAAATCCCTTTGTATTGTTGCTGTTATGATATAGCATGTCATGCATACTGCTGAAGTCTGTAGCTCAAAGGTGGTCAAGATGAAACATCTTCATTCAAATGTATTTATACAAATATACTTTACGTTTATACTAGTTTATTTTAGCTTGATTGTGAAGAAAGCTTGAAGCTTATTGAGCCACTTTTGAGTCTGCTTTCTGGAAAAACAAGTGCTGGTGTCAAATGAGAAGGTGCGGACATGACCCCAGTGGGATTCGAACCGTAAAACTCCGGGATGAGTGACAGACACCTTAACCTCTACACCACCGCTCACCTTAACTGAGGACACGTTGTACAACTAGACCATTGTGAGGTTTTATGGATACATGTGTAAACATAACCACGCTTAGAACATCATACATCGGTATAGAAGAAGTTCAGAAGTGGTTAACCCTGACAGCTCAGGGGCTTACTTTAAAATGTGTAGAGGTTAATTTTATTGTACTTGTATGTTGATATTCCTCAAGTTACAAATTTTACTTTTTTAGGTGATAGTGCACCCAACCATAGAAAAGTCTGCACTAATCAGAATCATTTTGAAGAGATGGGGTACAGATGTACAAGATTGTGAAGTAAGTTGATATAAATGGTGATGTAAACTCAATGAGAATTTAATCATTTAATAGGAAAAAATACCAAAATTCATGTACACCAGAACGGTATCATTGTGACCCAGTGGGGCTCGAACCTGCAGCCTCCAGGATGAGCATTTCAAAGAAAAGAGTGGCACTGAGCTTCACCTGTCATTCACCAGTGTTGCCAGATGGGCCAACTTCTGCAGAATTGTGAAAGAAATTTGAAAATGGCAATAGAAATTTTAACAAAAACGTGTTAATGTGTCCTTAAGCAACAGCTGATCAGCCCAAAAAAGGTGACAAATTGAGGCCCAGGTGACTGAATAATGCAGATGCATTTTAGTAAATTGTACCTAATACACGTGTATGGACAAAAAATTAGTGGGTTTCTTAGGCAAGTCATTGTTGAAAATAGCAAAATAGCAACTCCTGATAAACATTAGATTTTAGTATGATTTATTGCCTCATGCAAATATAGTCAAGTTGAAGATTGGTGTCGGTCCACTCAAAAACTTAAGACAAACAGGGGAAGTCAAGGGAAAAACCGAACATGGCATTTCATAATAAACTACAAATGACAGAAATAAATCATCATTGCATTTACATCTACTACATTTGCTGAATTTAGGTCATACGACTGAGAAACTAGGTCCTACATATTTGTCCAAGGTGAACTTTTAAATGAAGTATCAATGCATTTGATTACTTCTACTAAGTTTCCTTAGAAAACTAAGCCACACATTTTCATCGAAGGTAAATGTTTAAATGATCTATAAATGTACGTATATGTGTACTCATTCGCCTGTTGGCAGAAATGGATCAGACTTCAAGTGGTTTAGTGTTACATTGACCTTTACTGGACCACAATGCTTTCATGCACCTCAAAGATAAAGAACATTTTTTCATTTACATTTCGTTGTAAATCAGTAAGCATGAATGCAAAATTTTGTTTAAAGTTCATGTTAAGAATCTTGCATTGACATCTGCATAATTGGTTTAAATGAGGTCAGCCCACTTAAAAATATGTCACTAGGTCAAATAAAGGAAAACCTTTAAGTCTCTAAAATGTCCCCCTTTTAAGATCAGTGGGCCAAATTTTCCCTTAGATTTAGATTAAAGTCAGGTCAGATGTCACAAGATGGAATCACATGTCATTTTGCAAAGTGATTTTACAGTATATCATTTCTTTTGCCAGATGTTTGATGTTGCCGATGATGCTTCAGCAACAGATATTGGGAACCAGGCAACACAACCTAGAAGCCAACCACAATCAAGCTCACCACAAGGAATTAACGCAGGGAACCAGCCACCCCAATTCAATATACATGTCCATCCGTATTCCAATGTAACAAATATCCGTAGCGAGACAAATCCAACACAATACGGTACTGTTGGTGAGCCCAGTGGACTTAACAACAGTAGCAGTGTTGAGCCATCTCATCAAACATTACAAGCTGTTAGCTCTGACATTCAGATTCTCGGAGAAAAGTTTGCAGAATGGTTTTATGAAAATTTGAACACACACTGCCCGAGCTATCAGAAAACACCAGCAGATTTTGGTCCGCATCACTTCTGGGACGATGCATACTTGATTTTGAATTCATGCACTCCAGAACCAAATCATGAAAAAGTTGAAGGACCAGTCTTAGTGTCTCAAAGACTTCTTGCTTTTTCCAAGGATGAACAGCTGTTGTTTAACCCAAATTTAACAAAGGATGGTATATATGTTAGATCCAATCCTCATGGGCTTTTGATGATTCTTGTATGTGGCACTATTCATCGCAATAATCAGTGTTTAGGTGTATTCCAGCAGGTGTTTGGTATTGTAAAAGATCCTCGATTTGAAAACAACTGGAAGATAAAAATGACAAAACTCGAAGTAAAAGCAACACAGACATTTTCCATACCAAAACTGGAGGGAAATCTAGACAGACAGATAATGGCAGTATGATGTCTGACTTACTAGTTTTTAGCTTACCTGAGCACAATAAGCTCAAGGTGAGCTTCAGGCCCCGATTTCACTTAGATACTTAAGCAATCGCTCAGCTGAGTATGTTATTCTAAAGTCTAATTGTCACTAAAATAAAGGATATTTCTAAATACTTGTTGTCATCACGATAGTCTATATTTTAACGAAATTAAAATGTTGAAAGAAATAAATGTTGTATAAAACAAAATGCAAGTCAGATATAGTGATAAATTAATTTGAGTACAACTCAAGAATTTTAAAAATTTACTAATATAAATTACTTGCTATAAAACAACATTTCCTGCACAAATACTGACAAGTGTAAATATAAATGTAATATACGGGTATGATTCTGACAAACTTGAATTATTTAAATGAATAAAGATCCAAGGGACTGATAAATGTTTCGTGAAATCGGGGCCAGAATCAGTGGGTGTCTGGCATCACTTAATCAACTTCAGACACAATGTACATTGTATGTTGCTAGGAGATTAGGGTAAGTTTGATTATAGGCCAGGTCAGACTACGAAGTCAAGAGATAGTTTCCTTTGATTTATCAAAAGAAGCCAGATGAAGGATGTTGGACCCACTTATCTTTGTTTCATCGCTTATCCAAGTCTTATTTGGACAGAATGTATATGACTTCAAGTCCTTGAACAAGTATGGACCGTAGATTCAGTTGTTGTATTTAGTTTATTCTAAAAATCTGTTTTCCACTAATTTTAAACCCTGTTACCTTCATTTCTCCACAAATCCTAGTCATTTTAAAATGGGAAATGCTTGACTACATGTTCACATCCAAGTTTAATTTGAAAAAGTCAGACTAGTAGGTCTGTTGTTAAGTGCCCTTGCTTAATTAAAAAATGCCATACATGTATTTACGCATTTTTACGCTGTTACAGCTTTGTTTCATTACTAGATCTGATGATATGAATTTAAACATACCCTGATCTTACACACACGTGTCGGTTAAGTTTGATATAGGCCCAATGGGACCTTAGGTGGTCTAGAGTTAGCTGCCCTTGATTTATCGTTTTGAAACAAATATAACACTGTAGTACTTTTATTTCTTCACAAATGACAGAATGCATACTATGTATATCCATCAAGCTTGATCGGGTTAATTCATGAGCTAGAAAATGCACGTTTATCCATAATTACTTGCCCATATTTAGCAAATATTGTTCCATTTGATATTGTGTCGCATATTATTTCTTCACTTTTAGTAAAAAAAAAACTGAATATGTATGCCTGTGTTGTCTATGCCAATTTAGAATATTGGTTGAAACAGACAATTTATTGATATATTGTGTGTTCTTTAATTAGAAATAGTTTAAACCTTGGAACTTGAGTGCATACAGATACATGATACGAGTTCATATCTGAATGAGTATGGTGTGCTTATATTGTGGTCTGTATGACCTTTACTTTCGTGTTGAGAGTACTGTTACTCATGTTAGTGGTACAGGGCCACCATGGCTTTCTTAATAAACAACTTCTCTGGTGGGTTTTAGCTTGACTATTCGAAGAATAAGGAGGCTATTGCACTCGTGTCGGTGTCGGCATTGGTGTCGGCGTCTGCGTTGGTTAAAGATTTTTAAAAAGTCAAATATCTTGAATACTATCAAAGGTATTGACTTGAAACTCAAACTATATGTTTACCATCAACATCTACACCTGAGGAAACAATCCCCATAACTCTGTTTTGATTTTTGACAGATTTATGTCCCTTTTTAACTTAGAATTGTTGGTTAAAGTTTTTTATAAATTCAAATATCTTGAATACTATCAAAGGTATTGACTTGAAAGTATGTGTCTACCATGAATATATACACCTGAGGAAACAATCCCCATAACTCTGTTTTGATTTTTGACAGATTTATACCCCTTTTTAACTTACAATTTTTTGTTAAAGTTTTTTAAAAAGTCAAATATCTTGAATACTATCAAAGGTATTGACTTGAAACTCAAACTATATGTTAACCATCAATATTTACATCAGAGGAAACAATTCCCATAACTCTGTTTTGATTTTTGATAGATTTATGCCCCTTTTTAACTTAGAATTTTTGGTAAAAGATTTTATAAAGTCAAATATTTTGAATACTTTGAAGGTATTGAATTGAAACTCAAATTATGTGTCCACCATTAACATCTTCACTTGAGGAAACAATTCCCATAACTCTTTGTTGATTTTTGTTATATTTATGCCCCTTTTTAACTTAGAATTTTTAGTTAAAGATTTTTATAGAGTCAAATATCTTGAATAATATCAAACGTATTGACTTGAAACTTAAAATGTATGTTTACTATCAACATCTTCACCAATGTTTTTGATTTTTGACATATTTATGCCCCTTTTTAACTTAGAATTTTGTCACAGTTTTTACCAGACTATTATATGGAAATACTCTAAATGGCTTACTTTTGATATGTCATAGAATAATTATGCAGCATGCAGTGGTCATGCTTTTTCAATTTTATACACATCAATTTTGAAACGTTACAAAGTTATTCATGATCTAATATACAAGGTCATGTATTTCTTTGAAATTATCCCCCCCTCCTCCCCCAGTTGGCTTACAGAATCCAGAGTAAGGCTTTGCAGGTAATGTACATTTACAAAGGTCTTTGAACAAGTTTCATATCTTTGACCTTAATTCTTATAGACAGTTACACAATACACCTGTTCTTAGACAAAAAAACCTATTTACCGACAAGCTTTTGAATAGTCGAGGGTGCTGTCATGAGACAGCTCTTGTTATGATTAAAGTTCCATTACTAACACCAAATCAAATTTTCTTTTAAATCTGGAATTGTAACAGGGAAATACAGTTTGAAACTGGCTTCTAAAACTTTACAATAGCCGTGGAGTATTTCCCTGTTTGAAATACTGCTGCAGAAAAACGAGTGAATGTTTGTGTATTTCCTTAGATTGACCTGGGTGGTCTTTTTGTCCTACTTTCGCTTTATTAAATTGTAAACAGTCAGACATATACTTTGCACATCATTGAAAGTAAAGTTCTTCAATTATAATTCAAAATATGCATGCTTATCTATGTACAACTTATTTGCAGCCTTTCTCTGGGAGATTTCTGGAAAATTTACAAAGATACAAAAATGTATTTGAAAACGGGAAAACCTACTTTCGTTTTTGAAAAGGCAAAATATAGTTTATTAATTCTTTTGTTAAACTTGCATTTTCAACACAGTATGGACACATTCAATGCAGTATCTCATATTTTTCCTTCTTTTGGAGAAATACAATGTAGTTTCATAAGTTGTCAAATCTTAGTTTTCAGGGAGAACTGGTTTTAGCATATCTCTGAAAAGTTTGAAGTGAATTTATTCAAACTGTTAAAAAATTATCTTTGAAGAAGAAAAAAAACAAAAATAACATTTTTGCAGAAATTCATATTTTTGTTAAATATCCAAATCACAATTTATTTATTTTTGAGGCCCCTGTAGGGTAATTCCATTTTTTTTTTCAAGAATATGACATAAATCACAGAAATTTGTAAGCACAGACAACAAAACATTGTGTGTTACTTATAACAAGTTTATACAATTCCACTCTCCTTTTTCTCACAAAAATCAGATTGTACGATAGCTGAAGCATTATGTGATACTCGATTATACATGTACATGAATGTATATAATAATTTGCACTTATTATAAAGTAAAGTCAGAAAGTGGAAGATGTTAGATATATTCAGTTATATAGTATTTATTAGGTTAGAAATACAAAATTTATATGATTCCTTTGAAATTTTGTGTTTCATTTATTTATGTACATTATACAAATGTATATATGTATTGTTTTTTTTCTGTTACAGTATGATTGTTTATCATTATGTAGTTGATATAATTATTACTTTTGTTCAAGGTCATATTTTTTGTAATACGTTTCTAACATAACATGCTCTACCTTCAGTGATAGTTCTAGTTTTTAGCTCACCTGGTACAAAGTGCCAGAGTGAGCTATTAGGATCACATTCGGTCCGGCTTCCGGCCTCCATCTGTCCACCATTTCCTTCAAACGACATCTCCTCTGAAACCACTTGGCCAATGTTGATGAAACTTTGCAGGGATGTACCTTGCATGAAGCTCTATCAAAGTTGTTCAAAGACTTCCATTTCATGCAGAACTGTGGTTGCTATGGCAACAAATAGGAAAAACTTTAAAAATCTTCTTCTCTGAAACCACAAGGCCTAGAGCTTAGATATTTGGTATGTAGCATTGTCTAGTGGACCTCTACCAAGATTGTTCAAATTATGACCCCCGGGTCAAAATTGACCCCGTGCGGGTGGTCACTTAGTTTTGCATAGGCTTATATAGGAAAAACTTTAAAAATCTTCTTCTCTGAAACCACAAGGCCTAGAGCTTAGATATTTGGCATGTAGCATTGGCTAGTGGACCTCTACCAGGATTGTACAAATTATTCACCCGGATCAAAATTGACCTTGCCCGGGGTGTCACTTAGTTTTACATAGGCTTATATAGGAAAAACTTAAAAAATTATCTTCTCTGACACCACAAGGCCTAGAGCTTAGATATGTGGCATGGGGCATTGCCTAGTAGACCTCTTCAAAGTTTCTTCAAATTATGCCCCTGGGGTCAAAATTGGCCTATCCCTGGGGGGGTCATTTGTTTTACAAAGATGTATTATAGGAAAACCTATTTGGTATATAACATACATGTATAAGTGGACTTGTACCAAGGTGAGCGATATCGGGCCATCTTGGCCCTCTTGTTTTGTAAACAAACCGTACAAATTGAAATATTCCCCCTTATTTATTGCATGATCACTATTGGAAGCACTTGACATGCTTTTACTTATATATAAGAAAATCCTCATGAACATGTAGTATTATATGTACCTTGAGTGATTAAACGATATTGCCGGTATCTGTCTGTATTGTCCGTTACTAAAGGGGGGTCACTGGTGAGGTTTTGGATTTTTGCACTTCCGGAAATTTACATTTGTTATATTTCAAAAATTGTGATTTAACTGGAAAAAACAATTACGCAGTAGTAAACTTAGGTACAATAGGAATATTTTGGTGCAAAAACATTGAACATTTTTGAGAAACAATATTTTGACCTCACATTTTGTGACTAAATTGTCAAATTTTGCCATATGCCAAAATGGGGGTAGGGGTACAAAAATAGTCATTTTTCAAAAACTGTTTAAGATATTTACTTAATTCAAACTTTATTACAAAAAAAATTGTTAGGATATAAAAATACAGTAATAACAAGTTCCTGTTACAGTTCTTTGCTCAAACCTATGCCGTCATATCTCAAAGCTCGTTGAAATCTAAAAAACACATTTTTTGTCAGTTTTTATTGAATTTCTTTCTTATATGCACATAAGACAAAGGTTTTAATCAAAGTGTAGGCAAAATATCTCAAAAACGTTGTTATTCCTTTATCATAAAAAAAATCATTTATCAAAAATTGAAAAAACGAATTTAGTAAAGTGGGTTGGGTAATAATAAGGAGCGTAATATTGATTCATATGATGATAAAGATACCACTATCCCTAATTTGTCATCCTAAAGTATGACATATTACATTAGAAAAGATGGAAAATTGATTACTATTCTGAAAAAAACACCACATACATAAAAGTTTACAATACTCAAATTCTAGCTAATCTTGATTTAGCACCTTGATTTCATAGTGTATCCATAAAGATTAATATTGTGAAAAAGTTATGTCATCGACCCATCATTATTTTTCCATAAAAAACATGGTCAGTAAAATTTCTCGTTATTTTGATTTTCAGCAGTGACCCCCTTAACTGTATTCTCCACAACACTGTCTCTGAATGGAGTTCAACAAAACAGATACTGTACTTTGTTCTGATTTAAGCATAACAGCTGATATACTCTCTTAAAAGAGTAAGGGAGATTTTTGTGCCTCTACATTATGCGATTTATAGCCCTTCAGTAAAAACAGTCGCTTAAAAACTCAAGGCCTGTAATCTGCACCATGAACTCGAGTAATTGAGCGGAAACCAATTTTCTATTTTTAGTAACAGTGCCCTTGACCTTAACCCTAGTGACCCAAAATGCAATCCCAAGCTTCCTCTCTATGCTAGCTACCTACACATCGAGTTTCATTGCAATTAGTCATTCCCAACTTGAGTTATTGAGCGGATATCATTTTTCTATTCTAAGTAACAAGAGACCTTGACCCTAGTGACCCAAAATGCAATCCCAAGCTTCGTCTCCACGCAAGCTACCTACAATCCAAGTTTCATTGTAATTTGTCACTCCTAACTTGAGTAACAGAGTGGAAACTGTTTTTCTATTTTTAGTAACAGTGACCTTGACCCTAGTGACCCCAAATGCAATCCCAAGCTGCCTCTCCATGCATGCTACCTACACAAGTTTCATTGCAATTGGTCATTCCTAACTCAAGTTATTGAACGGAAACTAATGTTTGGCACCCATCCGCCCGCCTGCCCGACATCGCCATTCTAATCAGCAGTTTTTTCTTCAAAAAAACCTGCTTAATAACAGCACTGCCTTACTGGGGAATTCATAATTCTTTTTGTACATGTTTTAAAAAAAATTCTACAAGTAAATTTGAAATCCTGCAGTTTTAGGCTGTGCCCAAAATCATACTACATGTAATTCAAAGGACTAACCAGACATCAAAACTTGCAAAGATCTTTTCTGAAGACTAAGCTGTATGTAGATGCTAATTTCAGAATACTCACATACTGTCACTGCAGTGGTAATGATGGGCTCCGTCCTGTGTTCCTGTGCATCCGTTACACTTTTGTCCAGAGCATAACTATGAAAGCATTTGAACTTTGCACATTTACAGAGGTCATTGAGAGGAAGTGCAGTAGCTTGTCCCTATTTTAGAATTATCTCCCTTTATTACTTTTTATACCCCCCCGAAGTGTAAGAGGGAGTATACTAGCTGGATTCAGCTTGTCTGTAGACAGAATCTTATCGACACTAGATCTCCAAAACCCCTGGTCAGAATCAATGATGCTTCACAGAGATGATAATACCATGCCTGGTTGTGCATGGTCCTTGTTTCGGGGGCTTGAGATAGTAAAATCAATAATCCCTGATCAGAATTTTATTATACTTCACACAAGTTATAAAAACAAAGCTTTAATGGTTGTGCATGGTCCATCTTTCAGGTCACTAGGTTGAAGGTATTTTGCAGACCTGTTAAAAGACACTTAAAAACTATACATTATTATTGAAATCAACATTAGTCTGTAATTTTATAATGTATAACAACTGTCATTTTGGACAGGGTCAATATTGATCCTAGCTATAAGATTTTAACAAACTTGATAGAGGTCCACTAAACAATGTTACATACCAAATATCTAAGTTCTAGACCTTGTGGGTTTAGAGAAGACATTGCTTTTCATATATCAATATATGTAAAACAAGTGAACCTGGCAGGACCAATATTGACCTCAGGTGCAAGATTTTAACTATTTTGGCCCTACTAGGCAATACATTTTGTATTTCATGCTAAATATCATAGCTCTGGGGTCTTGTGGTTTCAGAGATTTTTAACATTTTTCTTATAGAAACTGGGGTCATTAGTTGAACACTTTTGGTAGCTGTCCAATAAGAAATGCTACATGCCAAATATCTTAACTTTAGTACTTGTGTTTTCAGAGGAGATAGTTAAAAGTTTTTCGTATAGAAACCTATGTAAAATCAAGAGACATACTGGGTTTGAATCATGATTTGAAATAATACGGTAGCTGTCCACTTGGCAATGATACATGCTAATTATCTTAGCTCTGGCCCTTGTTGTTTCAGAGAAGATTATTAAAGTTTTTTCATTCAATTGCCATGGCAATTAAAGTTCTACATGGAATTGTATTCTTTGAACTCTTTTGTTAGATATTCATGCCAGGAACATTTATGCCTTGTTTCATCAATGGTGCCCAAGTGGGTTCAGAGACGTCGTTTGATGCAAATGTGAATGCCAAACATCCAACCATCCTTAAAGCTCAACATGAGCTTTTCCTGTCCAGGTGAGCTAATAAAAACCAACTCCTGACATCTTAAACTCTAAAACAACATGACATTGTAAGCTTTATTAAAATATGAATTGATAACAAGTACTAGCAAATATCTACAACATTGCCATAGTAATTCAGTAATAAATATCACAGTCACAACCTTTAAGAACTCGACTCTTCGGTACTGGTAAAAAAATAAAAAGATGAAACACTTTCAAAAATGCTTTTCCTTTTCCTAAAGCACCTTTGTGGATTTCCTTGGGTATTAGCAGTTACCAGTCTGGTTGAGATGTAAGCTTTCATTCATAGATCAATTATGGTTCCTGATCTAATTTTTTACGCAAATCCCTGTACTGAATAATTAAATAACGACCAAAAAGAACAATTCTTGGGTACTAGTTCCTCAAAGATAAATTCTTTATGAACACTTTCATAAATGCTTTTCGTTTTCCTTAAGCACATTTGTGGATTTTCTTGGGTATTTATAGTTACCAGTTTGGTTGAGAAATAAGTTTTCATCCGTAATTCAATAATGGTTCCTGATTAACTTTTCTATGCAAAAGGAAACATGATTAATTGCAGTCTATGATGGGTAGTTGCATTAAGTCTTTTAGGCTTGTGCGGCTACTAGTAAATGTTTCACAAACGCTCCACATGCTAAAAGTTCTTTGGTAATAACTGTAAATAACCCTGTGGGTAACTTATTGCTTATACCCCCAATTTTATTTTGGCACAAGATTGTCCTATTCTTCTGTTGTTTATTCTTTAGCCGTAGCCATCTTCATCATTTATGCACTTTTCAACAAGATCTCGTAGGTTAGGGTTCTCCATTGCAGCTGCTATACGCTCTTTATCATTTATCTGTTTGTTAACTGAAAAAGAAACATTCAGAAATCATGACAATCTACATAAGAATACTGTTGAGGCAACTGTGGAAACAAGAGCATTGGTAACACTGATGGTTGCTCCCCAAGCTTTCGTTTTCGGATGAAAAGCACACAAGCTCTGTTCTTGCAAATGAAAACTTAACAAGGTTCAATTCTCTTGGATGATACTTGTAATAGTACTAGTAGACAAGCAAAAAAGAATTACTTGATCTGGTGACCTAGTTTTGCATCCGAGATACTTGACCTAGATTTGAACAAGACACTCATTCTTACAAGTTTCATGAAAATTAAAAAATTCAGACTCTATTGCATAAACAACGTTTTCCTTGCATTTAACCTGGTGACCTAGCTTTTGTCTCAATATCACCCATGTTTGAACTCAATCTATATTTCATCAAGACACTCATTCTCACATAGCTTGAGCAGTATTTGTTTTTCAGTTTTTCTAATATCCCTGAAGAGACAATAGAAGTAGCATTCTAGGTCAAAGGGAGGCTACTCCAACACTTTTAATGTCAGGAACTAGTGCTAGTTTTCTCCCTTGGCAGGCGGTAAAAAATCAAAAACCCTACCTTGCGTAGCCAATTTTTACCCTACGTCCATGATTTATATAACTTTTCTAGACGACCATCCAAGGATCATCAACATTAAATATCTTAAAACTCCAGCAAGTGGTTTTGGAGAAGATGTCATTTGAAGTGAAATGTTACCAGACACCATACAACGGACGGTGAGTGATCACAATAGTGATCTAAAAACAGATGTTTAGACTTACTTTCATCTGCAGTGTCATGTGTTCCCTCCTTCACCAGTATATCCAACTGTAAAAAGCAACATTTGTGTAGCAGAGTAAACTAAATTAAAGACTTGAGACCTTATCACAACTTATTTTATTACGTATGTTACTGTAATAGTCTGTTAATAATATTTTATTTGTTGTACTCTTTATCGATTGAAATTAAAGCTTATCTTATCTTACCTAAAAGCCTCTATAAGTTACAAAAGTAATATCTCAGTACAAATCAGTTTTATTCTTTCCTATTGAAACTCGGTAAATAACTATTACATTTTGAATTCATGTATATTCAATATTCTGATAAGCTAATTTTAAAGCACAACATCTAAAATATTAACACAGTTAAAGATATGATTTGCCTGACAGCAAACACTGAGCAAACTTTGATGTTACTACCAAGCCAGTCACTTTTACAACAGATGAACCAGCCCTTGTGAAAAAAGAGTCAAAATAACTTATATATACCTTATACTTTTCTGGAAAGCAGTTGATCAGTTTCTGCCGAAGACATAAACCTGCAAAATAACAGGGAGGGGATACTTAAAGATAACACTAAAACTTAGAATAAAGTTTGCCATATTAATGTACTGATATGATGATCACTCACATAAGCAGTATCTAGCAGCATATTAATGGGATATGTTGAACAAACCTTGTAATGCTTATAACATATATTCCTCTGATACTTTTGTTCATTTAGTCTAGACTGACAAAGAATTTCACAAGTGACACTTTTGCTCATAAAAAATACAAATGAACCCTCTGTATTATAGGGGTGCAAGGATACTGTCAAAGCCATATTGCGATACAGCCAACCAATATTGCAATATGAATTGCGATATATTGATGTACCGAAAAGCTTAAATAGAATAAAACCAAATCACTACTGTAATGACAGTGCCACAAGATGTCCACAAACGATCCTGAAACTGCTTATGAAAAGCTTACTCAACTTACGGGCAAGTTGTATTATTTTGTAACCAAAGAGTGGCAAAGATGATCAACCATGATCTTCTTTTTCTGATTTATTTACATGCACAACAATGTGTAAAGTGAGCAGTTCATTTAACTCTGACTATCATGGTATGAATTTGTATCGGCCTGGCTCTATATTGCAATATACTGGTATACCAGTATACCACTGCAGCACTACTGTATTAACAAGTGTTTATCTTAATTTTTAGACATTTCATAATGATTTCAAACTAAAACTACAATAGAATACCTTCAGCCTACCATACAGTGTTCCAGCTAGGATTTCAGAAAGGCAGGGTACTGTTGGAAAAAAGGTACTTGAGAGCACACAAAACTCTGATAAAAGGGGCATGTTATGATGCTCAATATTTAAAAAAAAAATAAACATTTCAAATACTGATTCACTAACTTTTGGGCATTTCTAAATATCTTTTAAACTATTGGTGCCTAGAACCATGTTTATTTTGTCTATAAATCAAAAAGAAATATGTCATTGACATAAAATGTAAAGGTCCTGTCAAAAAGGGCAAAGCAAGGTTCCAGAGAAAAGGGCAGGGTGCACAAGAAAAGAGTCAAGGTGCTGCACCCTGCTATTTTGTCCTAGCTGAAACACTACCATACATACCAATTATCGAAGCTAGTGAACAATGGGGAACAGTCGGTACAAACACTATTTTCACATGTAATTTATCTTCACCAAACGGTTCTACTGTCACGTTATCTTCTGATACAACATTCAGATCTTCTAGAGACTGTGGTTTCTCTGGATCTCTTATATCCTTGATAAGATCTAAAAATAGATGAAAGACTGGTTTAACAAGATGTCAGCATGACACACATCATACATTCAGC
>JAFMSR010000016.1:31040904-31050906 GCA_022818135.1 Saxidomus purpurata | reverse complement strand
CCTGTGGGCTAACTAGTCTACTGCACTTTTTTTTGTTAATTTTTTTTTTATATGGACTTGTTATTTGATGGGTACCCGGAACAGTTTTCAGTCTTTGATGTTATATTTTTGGTAGAAATCAATGAAAAATGTTTTTTTGGATACAGAATACTCAAAATTCTATGAAAATAGAAATTTTCTATATGCTTTTTTTTCAGGGTCATAAAAAAATTTGGGTAGGGGGTAAAAAAGGAGGGTCGATAGGGTTCACAGGAAACATACATTTTTTCAGGCCTGACCCATACTCACTGTACATGCTGTAATGTCAAAACTCATGTTGTTATTTAAAGACCAATTGCACTATTCTGGAAATTTTGACAGTGCCTGTGGAAGGAATTACAGACTTACAGACGTTTCACCTCACAATACCTTTGATGATTCAACATGTTCAACCCCTATGACTGAATGTGGAACTTGCATTTGAAGGAGATTAGAAATGATTCAACTATATCTTATATAAAAATATTCAAGTTTTTTTAGAAGCATTTTATGACCTGTAATGTTGCTATTTTAATAACTTCACCAACTTGACATATTTATTATAATTAGCTAGGTTTTCAATTTACTTCGTCACTTTTTTTACTAGATCTACTTCCATATTTCTTTAAAATTTCTATAAAACTTTAGAAGTAAAACAATAGCACATTGCACACACACTTAATCGCTATATTAGCAATGGGAGATGAAATGACAAGTGGTGAAACGTCTAGGGGGTGAAAAGTCTTAACCAGTTAACATGTTAAATTTATTAATTCTAGTGTTTTCGGCTAACTGCAGTTTCGGCTAACCGAATTTAAATAGTAAACTGAAACTGTGTTTTCGGCTAAGTTAATTAGAGTTGCACAATAGATCATAAGAGATGCAATCAAAGTGTTAAATTAGATATAAATTAAAAAAATTGTTGCAACATGTTAAAGACTTTTATTATTTATACGAACACGGACCTATATACTCATGGATTGGCAACTTCCGAAAATCGATATCGGAGTAAATGTTACCCATCATGCTTTGCGCGCGCTCGGTGTTTTTCGGAAATTTTCCGATTCGTGATATTCGGCAGGTGCTGCAAGACTTGACAAAATTTTCAACAAACAAAATCGAAAACAGTTACGCCTTACGAAAAAAGATTAGCTTGGAATAAGACAAAATACAAACTATTGAGCCAAACATATTGAAATAGACACGATTCAATTTGATTTTTGTTTACCTTTTTCCCCCGATACGTTCCAAAATGGAGGACGGCGAGAAGCTTCATTCTACATCGAGCTGACAAAATTTTCAACATACAAAATCGATAAAAGATACTGTACGCATTATGAAAAACAGATATAGGTTGACATGAGACTGATGTTACTTGAAGAAAAAAGCCAAACCATTGAGCCATAAATATTGAAGAAGACACGATTAAATTTGATTATTTTTCAAGATGTAGGACATGTGGACGCTGGGAGTTTCCGATTTCGGCTATTATCCATCGATGCTTAAATCTCGCATAAAATCTCGCCATCCGCGATAAAAAGGTTGAACTTGTATAGAAGATACGAGAGTTGCCAATCCATGTGTATATAGGTCCGTGATATGAACAAACATTTTAATTGACAAGTTGTCATTGACATACCATTCGCACCTAAATTATACATTTATTAACACCTTTGAATGCATCTCTTTTGATCTATTGTGTGACTTAGCCGAAAACACTCCATGTTTACTATATAAATTGAGTTAGCCGAATACACCGACACCCTAAATTTATACATGTGGGCCACATGCACTTATTTCAATCCGAAAATACGTAAAACATTGAAAAAAACACCCACCCCTCTTCATTACCACAGTAGAGGGGTGGGTGTTTTTTTTTTAAAATAATTTAGGTATTTTCGGATTGAAACAAGTGCCTGTGATTGTGGGTGTGTTCATACATATCTCGTTTTTAACAGTAAAGGGAGAGCCCACGAACAAATATTTTAAAGTTAGACAACTCAGTACTACTTGTACAGTTCGCATTTTAAATAAACAAGTGGGTTTTTTTGTGAAGTAAAATCTGCTCAAATAGAAAAGCACGAAATTCTACAAGCCTTTTAGACTGTGCAAGCCTGTCCGATTATTGCTACAGTGGAGACAAAATATAGATTTAAAACCCCAAGAACATAACATTTTCATAATTCGCAACCAATTAAATTTTGACCTATTAAAACAATATCTGATATATATTGATTTACTCAAGAGTTGGCTAATTATACAATATCAGGCCTCAGACCACAGTTATTTTTACTATATGTTCTATATTAACACTATGCCAGCTGGCAATTTCTCTGACATCCCAATCAAATAAAACTAACCTGTTCTGAATAATATCATCCAAGTGCAACATTTTAAGCTCCAGTAAACTATAGGTTGACCGGCATTTTTTTCACCATTTCAGGTGTCAAAGTTCATGAGTATGAATAATCTCTGTAAATGGTCGGAACCATGCAAAATCACTACTGTAAACAAGCAGTCAAGTAATATTTTCTGACATAAAAACTTCAATAAAATTATCATTTTCATGCTATTTTAGGTCTTCTCTTCCAATAAATGCCCTTTATCCTATATCTTTCATTCAAAAAATTATAAATATCTAGCATCAAACACAAGCACTATTTTACCTATAACTGCTTCCGTATTGTGGTCAAACAAGGGCAAATAACTGTGGTCTGATGCCTATTTAACCAAGATGTTTTGTTTGAACTCACTAAAAATGATCAGACATGACCTCTTGAGTATTATGAACAAGTGTGCAAAGTTTGAAGTCTTAATCATGAGTATTGATGAAGTTAGAGCCTTTTATCTAATACAAGTATATTCAGCTCTCAAGCCAGACTGCGGCTTGACCGAACTAAGAAATTCAAAAAGTTAAACTGCAATAACTTTTTTATTTATAGGAATCTTTTCTTCTGGTAAAAAGCAATCTGTTCAGTGTATCAAAATCTACTAGAAAATACTTCCAAATCTTAGCTGGATGCAATATTTTTGGAAATTTTCTTTTTGACCCAATACATTATAAAAATGACACGTTATGTAATAGTATCATTGTGTTATATCATTCTTAAAAAAATTCAAAAGTGTCAAATTTATACTTTTCTGAAAGGCTATGATCTAACAATTTAAATGATTGCTCATTTATATTTCTAGTACCACTAATTCTATAGATATGGGCAATAGAAAATGCCTCTATACAGCATTTGAGACAGCCAAATTATCAAAGCGGCTAGATATGCATCATTCCCAAGTTAGGCTACCAGATGCTACTGGTGATCTAAAGTCTTAAATCTCAAAGTTTTGTTTCAAGAGAACTTCTGCTACTGAAATGATGCCATTTTGAGTAGATATAAAGGTCCTGTTACTCATTATCCTCAGGAAATAGCTCCTTTTTCACTATTCATGTCTACCGCATACCTATGACAGGGGACACAAACAGGAATACATCCAAATTCCAGCCAGGAACCACTGAATGAAGTCTTAATAGCCCCAGTCCAGTTGATACTAGGTCTCAGTAGCCTTAGTCAAGCTATATCATGACTCATTACACACAAGTACCTTGTGTCTTTCACACCACACTAAGCTGTTTTTAGGGGACTGCTCCAAGTGTAATTGTTGCTAGTACCATTGTGCCGCAGTCAGTCACAAAAAGCTGATGAAACTGCTCATTATTCCTTAACAGTCACTGTACCACTAACTAGTACCTGGAAGAGAGTGAAAAACAGTTAATATTTGATATTGTGAAGATAAATATGAGTGCAACTGCAACAGAGAAACTGAATATTGGCACAAGCATGCAGGAATGCAATGCCGAGAACAGGTCCATCAACGTCTATCTGTGAAGAAATAATTACTTTACAGATAATGCAAATTACAGCCTTACATCCACAATTCATCCGCATAACAATGGTGTAGTGGAGAGAGCAAACAATTGCCAGTACATGAAAGTTCATCTCTCCGAATAAGCATCTCATTCCTTCGGTCAAATTCAAAGAAAATGAGGAATATAAAAACAAACCCTGCAAAATACTGATAAATATTAAGCACAACCTGCTGTCAAAGGACTTGAACACTTAAAGACATCTGCAATACAAGAAAACACATTCTACCAAGTCAATTCACTAGTTTGGACTTACTTGACCCTTGTCAATCAATATCTATGGGTCATAATACAGATCATAGTCATTACAAATGTAGATGAAATTACCTCCCTTGAACTGTATTTTAGTATTACAACACATATGAACTGTGCAATCATGCAGAAAAATCCTATAAATAATTTCTAATTGTATAAAAGTGAAATAGATTAACCAAAACAGTGAACAAATCAATATCTGGCACTGAATTATGTCTTCAATCACTGCGGCTGACTTCAAATTCTATATGTGCTACACCAGATGCTTTGTAACGTTGCTCTAAGTCTAAATTTTGAAAATATTATCATTTTTTATGTCATTTATGAATAAAAATTAATGAACTGTCAACTAAAAACATTTACTTAAGTCTTCACTTGTATTGAAAGAGTGTTTTCAGTGAAATTCCACAAGTTTCCAGTTACTGCGGCTGCCTGTATGAAAAATTCACAAGCTCAGTACATGTGAACTGACTGATTTCACAATAAAAACACTGTCATTGAACAATAAAAAGTCACCAGATACTACATATTTACACCTCAAAACATGAATGGGTGCACATAACAGAGAACAGTAAACAATTTAATGCAAAATAGTAAATAAGCACTGAAAATTACCTTGACCATACTTGCCGGTCTTCCCAGACACCTATCATAAAGTAGAGGAAAACTGCCTTTGCCATCTCAAATACATGTCTAGTACTTTGCGAATACTTACAACCAAGCAGAAGACAGTCCAAAAAGACCCTCTGGCCTGAAAATTTCCTCCGGCTCAGACATTTCAGCCCCTCAGTGTGGGCAATATCAGGTACAAAGATCAAATGCTCTGCAATCAAATTCTGCGGTACATGACATAAGTCAAACTAAATCTATTCAACTGTGTCCAACAATCGAATAAGGTGGCAGACAAAGTATCCCAGCTTACCGGTAAGTGTTATGTGCAGTGTTGCATCTACAAAGTTGGTCTTTGATTAATACCACACATCCCACCAACTGCTCACTGTGACAGCCCTGCCCAAATGTGGCATCTCTGAATTTCTGGAATTGATATTTCAAATGTTTTTCTGTATTTTTTCTTTCAAATATCCATCAATTTAAACCCCCATATATAAACTTAGCTGCACTTGATACCAAAAATTATCTCTGGGCTAATTTTAAATGACATGCTAAAGTGAAAGTAGCCATTTCCCAGTTTTCAGAAAAATATTACATATTTTTATAATATAATATGAAATAATATAAAGAAAATTCATAATTATATATGATTTCTGCAATTCACATATTCTTACAGCATCTGTCTGCACTATGACCAAGTTTCATAAAGATATCTTTGAAAATAAACAAGTTATTCAATTTCAAACAAAATTACCACTGTTCAAACTTCCCGCCTATATCAGGCCTCAGACCACAGTTATTTTTACTATATGTTCTATATAAACACTATGCCAGCTGGCAATTTCTCTGACATCCCAATCAAATAAAACTAACCTGTTCTGAATAATATCATCCAAGTGCAACATTTTAAGCTCCAGTAAACTATAGGTTGACCGGCATTTTTTCACCATTTCAGGTCAAAGTTCATGAGTATGAATAATCTCTGTAAATGGTCGGAACCATGCAAAATCACTACTGTAAACAAGCAGTCAAGTAATATTTTCTGACATAAAAACTTCAATAAAATTATCATTTTCATGCTATTTTAGGTCTTCTCTTCCAATAAATGCCCTTTATCCTATATCTTTCATTCAAAAAATTATAAATATCCAGCATCAAACACAAGCACTATTTTACCTATAACTGCTTCCGTATTGTGGTCAACCAAGGGCAAATAACTGTGGTCTGATGCCTATTTAAAAAACTAACCATTATTCAATGTGTACTTTCACTTGTGCCGCCATGTTTTAGGTTAAGAACTACTATTGGGCTAACTCCCCGCAGCGGTTACTTCCCCTTACATTCAAATCGCTATGAGACGTTTAAACATAGATGTTTTTATCGGCTAAAATACTAATATAACATAAATAATATGTACGTATAATTAAATATAATGCTATTTAACTGAAATGCGTAGCAGCACTGTATTTTGTTTGTATATATCTTTATTATGTTATATGCCACATGCCCTGGCATTCCTCGAGAACTTTATAAATCAGACTAAATAAGCAGTGATATCAACTACCGCAAAACCAATTACGAGTAGATCTATCAAAACTAAAAATCATTTTGAAAAATTAAGTTGAAAAAAAAAAACATCGAGAAAAACGTATCTCGATCATATGTATCTCTCATGTAACACATTGTGACCATAAGAGTGAGCACCTTTCGGCAAAGAACTTACATTACCAAGCTAGTATTCATTATAACTTGTCCAGGTAAGTGTTGTGTTTACCACGTATTCAGATAAAAAATTCATCGTCAGATCCGTTTTTGGCACGGGACATAAGCCCTAAGGCCATAGTTAGCATACCCCATTTCAAAAACCGTAGATAAATATGCTGATAACAACAGTGAAACTGCGCTACGAGAAAGTAGTACAAGATTGACCACATCAAGCTGCTGTTTGAATTTAGAATCCGAGAAGATCATATTACAAATAAAACAGTACAGACATCTGCAGAAAATTCCATAGTTTACGGGCTCGATTGTACAGCTGTTTTTACTCACACTTGATTAAGAATTTACTGCGCTGTTAATGTCAACTTGTTCTGATTACGGAAGATAATAATACGCATATCTCGGAAAAGTACGGATATTTACGGAACGTGCGGAGCTCGATAAAACAATTTTTAGTTTCATTTTCAAATTTATGATGTTTTTTCATTGAAAACATTGTCATTTCTGAACTATTTCTTCTATTTTCACCTAAAATATTTTTTTTTAAAAGATTAAATTTACGTACATTTTCAACAGAGAAGTTATGTGACATAGTTTTTCGGCGTTGACTAAAGGACTCTCGTTATGCCGTTGTTGAGCACCGCAACACGTTGGTAAATAGCCCTGCTCTGCCATAAATCAGTTAATCGCATCAAATTAGTAACGTATTTCTTTACTTTATTTTGATGCACTTACCTTGTAATTGTTAAAAAGTGTTGAAGACCTAGGAACATGAATGAGGCTGTATTTATATGTCATTGCCTGTCAACAATTAAGACTTAGCGCTGCCATTAATCAACTGAAGACAAAAAAATTAATTGTATCAGCGCATTTTTTTTGTAGCCCACTTTGGCCCCGTACAACTTGGTTCATTTTTATGCAGCTGTCTATAAAAACATCGCAATGCTATCTGAAAGCGGCTAGTGATCTGGAACTTGATGGAAGAAAGAACTCTAGCAAGAAAGGAATGCTAGATAAATGGTTACATCATAATACTTATGTAAATATAAACATGATTTGTTATCACATAGGTGTGTACTTGTGTAGAAAAATAGCTGTGCTTTGAAAGAAAGAGAGTAAATAACATTCAAACTTTTTCTCAATATCTTCCGTTTTCATATATTGTAAGAACAAAATTCAGTCATTGATTATGACTGAAATTCAGAACAAGAAAATGTAGCAATGTTTACTCTTATATAGATGAGGCAATGCCGATTAATACATAATGTTCCATTCAATGTCACCGAGAACTTCGTGTTAATTCATAATATTGGTGAACAAGGACACAATATCTGATTTGTGTGAGACCTGTTGTTATTGGTCAGTTTTAATATACTAAGATTCTGGAAGCCATGTGTATTGGGTTTTCGGAGATGTTTCCAGTTTTAGGTGTTTATCATAGTTAAATGTTGTCGCAGTACCAACAAACCGACAAAAGATGATGCGAAACTTATTTCCACCAAGCAATCTGTAACCCCTGGCCTCCAGCGCTCACAGCGCTTTGATTAATTATAGTTTTTAACCGTTTCACGCATTATAATTACTTCAAGCACGGACCATTAATTTTTTTTGTAAATTTTAATAATGAAAAGATGCCTGGAGATATTAACTTTCAAAAAAAAAGGATGCTAATCAATTTTGTATTGACTAAGTTGAGTAGGACAGACTGTAAATATTTTCCGCTGACTAGATTATACATGAACGGAATCTACTTAATAAAAAGCCAGGGTTACCGAAATTTGCTGAAGCAAAGTAGAAATTGGTGCTATATTGTGCTTCATGGCGTAAAGTTAATCTCCGTGAAAAAATAACATTCAGCCACCGAGGTTTATAAACAAAGGTACATTAGAACCCCAACGATTTTTTGTTGTTCCATATTCTAATTTGACGGAAGTTTGCAATAAACAGTCTCTGACACACGGGCCGTTAGGAGGCCATTATGACGTCAAGATGACGTTTTATCATGCCACATATCATAGACGTAAAAGTTGAAGTATGAAAGTTCTAATGGACGTAGGCCATATGAATTATATGGTGGCAACCATAAAACTTAGAAATATTATACACACAGATAGATAGATAGATAGACATACAGACAGACAGACAGACAGACAGACAGACAGACAGACAGACAGACAGACAGACAGACAGACAGACAGACAGACAGACAGACAGACAGACAGACAGACAGACAGACAGACAGACAGACAGACAGACAGACAGACAGACAGACAGACAGACAGACAGACAGACAGACAGACAGACAGACAGACAGACAGACAGACAGACAGACAGACAGACAGACAGACAGACAGACAGACAGACAGACAGACAGACAGACAGACAGACAGACAGACAGACAGACAGACAGACAGACAGACAGACAGACAGACAGACCGTTTGTTCCTGCCACGATTTATTAGATTATATACGACCCCTGTTCCTGTCTATCAACTTATCATACCCTGACTGCACTGCGATAAATAAGGGGAAATAACCGTAGAAATGTAAAATGTAATGTACGGTACGTTTACACCTGACCCGGTACGACACGGAATTTAAACTGTTAAAAGTGTGAAACCGGTCACGTAACTTTTGAAGAATTTTACATATTTATTGTATTTTCTTGTTTATGCAAGAATGTCAACTGCTGTAGTGGTTGGGGGTGGTGTCAGTGGATTGGCTTCTGCCTTTTATTTGCAAAAGACATCTAAGTTTGCAAAAGTTAGTCTAATTTAAACCTTTCTTAATATTAGTAAACGGTTTTAGGATGGTGCATTATTTTCGGACACGGATGATTAATGTTTGAAGCATTTGTACCATATGGCTTAAAACAGGTTGCGGATCAGTGACTTTTTTAGCTCCATCGAGTTGTTCCGTTTTAGTGATCTTACCTTTGAAATACTACTCCATTTAATGATTGAAACACTAAATCCTGCCACCTGCTTTTTAATCATGATCAGTTTAAACAGTTGGGAAAAAGCTGTTCTGAATACGGGATTAGAACTTGTGAGTTGTGACCCTTGCAAATAGTGAATGATGACCTAGGTTAAGCAAACTTATGAGTGTCGGAGAACATGTTTTCTTAAAAATAAAGCAGAAACAAATTTGTGTCATAATAAACCAACGATGAAACATATATTTATTTAGTAAGTCAAAGTGCAAGTGCAGTGTGAGGGAAACTCCATTATTGGTTACAATACTGATGAATTCTCGGCTTTGCACATCAGGGTACTGATAAATTATTTATATTCTGGAAAGGTGATTCCTCGGCTGTCATCAATGGTCTCTATACATCTTTAATTTTGAATAGTACAATAACCAAGAATAGAAATGAAAGAAGATGGTAATCTACAATTAGCTTGTAACTATAATTATTTTATAATAATTCTAGCTTCAGGGTACCAATTGTCGACAGTTTGCGTTTATTTCAAAGTTGT
>JAFMSR010000016.1:31011401-31040404 GCA_022818135.1 Saxidomus purpurata | reverse complement strand
AGGTTTGAGTGCAGTTGACTTTAAGTACAGAGAAATATAGCATCAATACAATACAATTCTCGGCTTTGCCATAACGTCATACTGACCAATTGACTAATTGGATTATTAGGTAGGGTTCATTTCTTCATTCGGTAAAAGGTGAAAACTCGGTCTTTACCGTTGACTCATATGCAAGTTTAAATTTATTTTAAATGAAACAAAAAGCTTTTAACAACATAGAATTATTATAAAAACAATCTGATAGTTTCAAGGTACTGGAAGATCATCGTCTTCTTTCATTTCTAATCTTGGTTGTTGTATTATTCAAAGTTAAAGATGCATAGAGACCAGTGATTACAGCAAAGGAATCACCTTTCCCGAATGTAAATAATTTATCAGTACCCGGATGTGTAAAGCCGAGAATACAAATTTATTTCTTGTCAGTTTCGGCAATACAAATAACATTAGATATGAACAGGTATTGACCGCTTATATAATAAATGTAACATATATAACAATGTACACAATAAATTAAGACAGAGATAAGATTATATGTTTGAGAAGCCTGTAAAAAATAAATAAAAATTAAAACGCTTTTTATCCTGAATCAGATTCAGGATAACTTGATTAGCACCATCCTCTCCAGATAGTAATTACATTTACAAACAGCAAAGGATAAACACAGGGTAACAACAAACGATTTGATCTTTGTGATTCAATGGATCTAAATTCAAGAGGTTGCTTTGACAGGTGTATTTTACCAAGATTTTAATTCATTATTAATAAATGATTTCGCTCGAAGTCACTTCAAAATACTTGGAGAAAAGCCAAATCGAGCTGTGATTGAAATTTTCACTCCAAACAGTAGTGATGTGACTCCATTGAATGGCAATAACAATAACATTGACTGTTTATATTTTTCTCTGAGTTACTCAAAGTCACGTTATTTCCACTCACTCCACACTTTGCATTTTTTGCATAATCCTCCAGAGCTGGACTGTATAATGGCCCATGGGCCCTATCTACCTTTGATAAGTCTGACATTTTTTACCTGTAACACCTTCACACCTTATTTTAATGAGCTCAATACTTGGTGGAAAGTTAAGTTTCAGTATTGGGTACTACCAGCCCATAAAACATGATCAACTGTGTTAGAGTCACCACTTTTCAACTATAAATTGAAGAATTAAATACTATCCCTAGATGTTTATTACTTTTCACATCTGATTAAAAATCTTGATGTTTAAACTTAAACATGCAACTTTACAAGCATGCTGTACATGTATATCAGCAGGTATCCGATGAATTCTGTGCTGAGCACTTCCAATTGTTTCTTCAATTATGAAAGTTTTATTTTTCATATTTCACTGATTGATGCTGGCAGTTGTCCACATGGATTGACAAGTCTTGTTTTTTCTTGCACAAATCAACCTTTTTGTTGTGAGCTACGAAACTTGTTACTGTACAAGTTGTGAAAATACTTACATGTCTTCATTATGTAACACAAAAGTACATTATTTTAAACACCTAAATTGAATGCTGCACCACTTCATTGAATTGAATATAAATGTACAGGGTATCTTTAACAACATGTAGAGCAGATATTTATGTTATAAAAATGTACATTTAGTAAAAGGAGTACTAGTATTGGAGATTTAATGTCTACTGTTTCTCTCTTTACAGAAACACCTGCATTCACAGTATCTACCAGTACATTACAATGTGGATTTTGTCACAAACTTGTAGATGAAAAATATATGAGGTCCATGTTTGCAACTGTTGTAATGAAGTCTAATGGTGATGCTGTAACATTTGAACAAGCACTAGGATCCTATTTGTTAACTTTTGTGCCAATGTCTGCAAAGTACTGCTTACTTTGTTTACTGGCCTGTGAAAGAGTGATTGAAATAAAAAGAACTCTGGAGCATGTGGGAAATCAGGATATTGCAGCAGATTCCAATAAGATTGAAAGGTGTAAAAGAAAGTTTGAAAGTGAAGTGCCGTTACATGAACATAATCCAAAAAGGTCATGTATAGTTGAAATAAAGAAAGAGCCTGATGACTTGATAGAATCTGAAGTACATGGAGAAAATGAAACAAATGTTAACCAGAGCCAGTCCCAAGAATGTGTGAAAAAGGAAGAAACTATAGTTGAAATAAAGAAAGAGCCTGATGACTGGATAGAATCTGAAGAACATGGAGAAAATGAAACAAACGTTAACCAGAGCCAGTCCCAAGAAAGTGGGAAAAAGGAAGAAACTATAGTTGAAATAAAGAAAGAGCCTGATGACTGGATAGAATCTGAAGTACATGGAGAAAATGAAACCAATGTTAGACAGAGCCAGTCTGAAAAATGTGGGGAAAACAAAGAAGCTGTTAGCCAGATGCAAGCAGCTGCAGCAACTGAAAAAAGTATTTGCCATGACCAGGCACAGATGTTTAGAGAAGATATAAATAATGCATTCCAGGAAGACATGCAAGTACCACGAGAAAATGAAAAAAATGCTTCTCAAGCACAGACAGAAGTGCGTGCTATTATAAAAGAAAACAGTCAACATCAACACAATTTACAAAATTCAATAAAAGAAGAGACATCTTCTGTTTTTCCACATACTGTTCATTTCCACAGTGATAATCCAGATGATGAAATAAATTTCACTGTTAAATTGTTACGTTGCTTAAATTTGGATGACATTGTAACAATAATACTTGATACAAACATAATCCGAAATGGCATAGAACACAGATTGTTAAGTGAAGTAAATAGTGCATGTGAAATGATGTGCAGTACAATTGGCCCATGTGGACCTTCTATTCTGAGAAAAGATCTTGCTGCTATGGGTAAAATAGAGACTGACATCTTCAACAAAGTGGTTCTGGAAATAGCTCATCAAAACCCCTTCCTGCTTGAGGTACTGAAATGTCTCTGCACATCCCATTTAAATAAACCGTCAGTATTGTCTACAATTGTAATGATATTTGCAATGGGGATACACATTCGGAATCCTGAGATGGCTTACCTTCAGCAGATCAATACATGCATTGTTACACAATATGGAAATACCAAACTTTTGAAAATGTTAAGCAAGTTTCATTTAACTGTAGGTGACACTCCAAAAATGTGGCTTCTTCATGGATTGAGATCTAGAGAAAAAACAAAAATCAATGAAGAGAAAAATGAACCAGAAAATGACTTACAGAATTCAACAAAAGTACAAGGGTCATCTAAATCTGAAGAAAATGAAGACAGTGCAAGGTGTAGTAAAGAAACCAATGAAAACCAGAACAGTATACAGAATTCAACAAAAGAAGAGGTGTCTTCTGTCTTACAGCACACTTACCCGTCCTTCAGTGAAAATCCAGTTGATTTCAAAAAATTTATTTCTAAATTGTTAACTTGTTCAAATTTGGATGAAATTCTAATGCTAGCACTTGATACAAAAGAATTCAGAAATCGCATAGAGCATAGATTGCTCAAGGATATTTGTGGGGCATGCGAAATGTTGTGCTGCAAAACTGGTCCATATGGAACTTCTATCCTAAGAAAAGATCTTGCTACAAGTGCTACTGATAAAATGGAGACCAACATCTTTGATGAAGTGGTCCAAGAAGTTGCTGACAGAAACCCCTTCTTGTTGGAAATACTGAAAACACTGTGTAACGCCACTCACAGTATAACGAAACCTTCAACCTCATGTACAATCGCAATGATGATTGCAATGGGGTCGAACATCCGGAGTCAGCAGTTGTGTTATCTTCAGCAGCTAAATTCATGCATAGTTGTACAAGAGGGTAAGAAACGCGGTGGTAGAGGAAACCTTTTGAAAATGTTGAGCAGATTTCATATAACAAGAGCCTATGAATCCAGAAAAAAGTTTTATCAAAGACTGAGGAAGAGTAAGTCTGAGTTACCAGCACTGGTTGGATATGCAGATATATTAGGAAAAGATACAGTTGACAGTAATGATGCAATAATTATCTCTGATAGAGTATTACCTATCACTGGTGATAATAGAACAGATAGCGATAAGAACACCAAGTCTGGTGATTTTAGGGTAGGAGCAAATTCTTTTGAAATAAAAAAGGAGGGATCATCTGAATCAAGAATGACGATAAAAATTTCAGAGGAATCAACTCCAAAAGATTCTTTTCGGGAAAAAAAAGAACCAGTTGAATTGGAGATTAATACTATTGATGTAAGAGCATGTGGCTCAGATAACCAAACAAACTTTTCAACAACAGGATCTGAATGTGTGAAAGGGGCATCTACAGTATGGACAGAGGCTTCTAATTCTTCTAAAGCTACCAATGTTATGATAAATACCAACTTTATAGCAGGCACAAGTCTTTCAAATTATAGTGGACACATTGACAAAGTAGGTCATAATGAAAAGAAAATAGACAGACAGACATATTCAGGAAACGAAGAAAAGACTCATCACACATGCTCTCTGAACATGTCTGACAGGTAAATACAGCAGCACATACTTTGTATATAAGGAGCATTGTGATAAAACTTTCAAATTTAAAGATATTGTGTCTTCCCCCACTCCATCTCGTAAACCCCTACAGGATTTTGATAAAACTTGGTAGGAAGTATTAGCATGAAGTCTAGTAACTGTTGTGCATATTGTAATGTTAGGACATATTTTCATAGGTCAAGATCACCAAAAACATTTCTAGCTAGCATTTGAAAAGTGTAGAATATCATGAATTTAAGCTTGACCATTCGAAGAATAAAGAATCTTTCCTACTCACCTGGTTGGCATCACACCTTGGTTACGTTTTCCATACAGTAACACCACACTTTTTAGCTCATTTCTTTGAAGAAAAAGAGGAACTATCATACTTGCGTCTGTGTCACACCTTGGTTTAGTTTTCCGTAATACCCCACTTTTTAGCTCAACTCTTTGAAGAAAAGCAGAGCTATCATAATCACTTTGGCATCACACCTTGGTTAAGTTTTCTTTACCAGCCACTTTTTAGCTCGACTTATCGAAGAAAAGGGGCCTAGGCTTTGGATGTCACATCTTGGTTAAGTTTTTCGTACCACCCCACTTTATTTCAAAACCATTACAGATATTACTTTGAAACTTACCATACTTAATAACGATCATTACCTCCATCAACAGACAAGAGTACATAACTCTGTCGAAGTTTTTATCAGAATTATGTTTTTTTATACTACCCCACTTTATTTCAAAACCATCAGAGGTATTGCTTTGAAACTTACCATACTTCTTTACTTACCCTTACACATGTAGCCAAGAGAAGGCAACCATGTCAGTGAATTATTTTGAATTATGGCCCTTTTCGAATTAGACACTAAGTTAAGTTTTTCATACCAGTCTGCTCATTGACTTACTTTGAAAGCTTGAATACTTGTTAATTATCATGACACTCATTAATTTTGTAAACAAGAGTAGATAATTCTGTCAAAAACAGATTTCTATTGTACTTATTAATTCCTAGTTAAAGTCTAAGACTGTGAGTCTTGCTGTGGGATGTTTTGCCATAATCATGACATGTGGGAGCAACATCTATAAAAATAGAAATATTTGTAAATTGGGTTTGCACTGTTCTACATGTACCTAGTACTTTGAAATGTATGAAAACTTTCTTTGCTTTGAATACTTGTTCATGTATTTCGTGTTCTAATTAGTACTTATTGTTTTTTTAAGCCACCCAGATCCTCTGTGCATGACATGTGAGGATGAAACTGTCACCAGTGTCTCGAAGGAGGACATAGGTCATGGAGTACTTACTACTACTTCAAAGGTATAACTTAAGTGAACGTTTGGCAGTAATTTACAGTTTGAGAACAGTGGAAATACAGTCTTTGTAGGGGTACCCCTTGTAATGAGGTGTCGTCTAAGACGATAGAAATCAATTGTCTTCATTCTGTCTTTTGTCCCTTAAGTAAGTCTATAATTGTTTGGTAACAATGGAAATGATGTCCTACATAGGGGTGTTCAGATGAGCGTATTCAGGCTGTAACTTCCTCATGTGTTGAAGGACTTTGAATTGACTTGGCATAATTGTTCATCACAATGGATGGCTTGTCATGCACAGAAAACATATATTTTTCCTTAATAAGTTTTTAACTTCTATCATAATGGTTTTTAGATGGGTTACTAAAAGGCATTTATATTGCCTTTATTTTCCAGAGTGGGACAGGTACAAAGCAGTTTGACAGAGAAACAACAAGACTGAAGAGTAGGAAGGTAAAATTGTAATGCTAAATTGTTTTTTGTACACCTTAAAATGGCCGGAAGACCTTGCAATGACTTTTTGCCTTTAAAAATGAAAAAACTTAGGTGCTTATACATTTGTGTGTTGAAAACCTGGTTCCATGGCATTGCTGTGTAATTTTTAATGCCAATCTTTTCTATACCATCAGAAGTTTTCTTCACACATATTAATAATGGAAAGATACATGAAAATGAGAGGTTGCATTACTGAACCAGCAATAGTTTTGGAGTTACACACCTTTCTCGAGATCCTTTCTCCAAACCTGTTGCAGATACAGGACTGAAATTTTATAAAAGTGGGTACAAACACTGTCACAGTCTTCAACTCTTGTTCAGGTTTTTGAGAGATATTTGCATCTTTATGATTTTATGTGAAAGCATTTCATAAAGTGCAAAAAGGGTTTTCAGGGCCAGGATACAATACCAATGATTTATTGAGGGAATTAATGTCATTATGTTATCTTTAAGGCTTCCTCAATGTATATTGAATGTAAACGACAAATATACTCGGTAGTTATAGTTTATAGACGAAACTTGAAAGTAAATGTACAAAATGACAATAAAGTCTTGAAACTTTTGTATGCCTTGAATTTTCTAGAATATTTAATGAATTACAATTGATTTTTTTACCAGAGAAATGCGGTTTATTAAACTGCTTAAATGACACATTACCCTACCTCAGTTTTCACATTTTGACATCTCTCAAAATCATCTTTCATCTGTATTTTAATCCTTTATTTTACATTTTGCCTGTCTTTGGTTAAAATTTTGATGTAAATGAACTGACACTTTGTTATAAATGGTTTCATCTGCAAGAATGGAACATGTGTGCTGTTTGTTTGAAAATGCATGTTTTGAGAAGTATCCATCTGTGTGGCCAGTGCTCTTGTTTTAAGTCTGCTGTAAAAGTGATAGCATAATCATTTTATTTCAGACAGGGGATAAGAAAAAAAAGAAAGAAAGTACTCGGATAGGGGATCAGAAAAATGAGAAGAGTACCAGCTCCAAGGCGCTTGAACTTAAGCATGAAGAAGAAAGTAATGAAGCTATAAAAGTTATTGCAGAGACATATCTGGATTTGCTGGAATCTTTTAATGATTCTGACTTTAGAAGAGTTAAACCACATAATGCAAATAAAGACGTTACTTAATATACTGCTCGACCTTGGTCGAGGTTGAATGAGAAAGATTCTTGTATGTCTATGTAAGATTTTTGGGAAGATGTTAGTGAACAGGTCTGCTGTTCCCAATGCTACCATTGTAAATTAAAATGTCTGTTGAACAACATTCAGAATAACTGACAACATTTTGTGTTGTGTAAATGTTTATTTTATTTTTGTGTTTTATTACTCTTCTTTATTGCATAAAGGAAGTACAAGTATTTTGCTATGTTGAAGGGTCACTTGCTGGAAAAGAACATGAGCTCAGATGCATAGAATTGTTTGTTATTTTTAGCTCAGTCAAGCTCTTGTGCACGGGTTGAGCTATTGTAACTGCTCACCATCCTATGTCCATTCAAATTTTCTTGTGAAAAACTGAAGAAACAATTTTAATCAAACTTCACACAGATGTTCCTTAGGTGAACATCAAGAAGTAATTCCAATTAAAACTCTGGTTGCTATGGCAACAAATACTTAAAGTACATTAAAGTGACATTATGCGCATCTTACAGCACTGTGTATTTTTGGTGACAGTTTTATAAAAGCAATTTTTGGTTGCTGTGCATTTAAATGTGTTAAATGAATGATAATGCCGCATTAGTATTTTAAGTTGGTGCTTTAGAAATAAAAAAATCGGACTAATAAAATAATAGTTCCTTTCTTCGCAGTGATCTCCCTTGTGTTGTTGTTGGTAGAGATTTTGGCAGTGGAAAGGAAGGAACTCCTGCATGCAGTTGTTTTTTTCTCAAAAGACTCTCCCAGTCAAAATAAGAAAAGTAATATTTGGAAAGTTATTATTTCGTACTGGTAGCGGAAAGAGTTTGGTGTATTGGGTTAAAAGCTATTATTTCCTCTACCCTTTGTACACACCTATTTCAGCTAGATGCTTACTTGAGAAAAATGCGCACAATTCCACTTTAATAGGAAAAAACTTTTAGAATCTCCTCTACCAAGACTGTTCAGATCATGACCCCTGGGTCAAAATCGACCCTGCCATGAGGGTCACTTTCTTTTCATATGTTTCTATAGGAAAAACTTGCTAAATCTTATCTGAAACCACAAAGACCAGAGCATAGATATGCATTACATAGTAGTCCTCTATCAAGACTGTTCAAATTACATAGTCATACTTGTGTACAGATTGTATGTTTCCATCATATGATGTGTTACATCTTACATGGTACATAATTCTTAATTAAATGCATGTAACATACAATTTATTGTCTTTAGTAATCCTTCTTATAAAGACATATAGGTACATTTTACCTCTTTATTTTCATGGTATGAAAATGTATCTCACTATGTTGTAACATGAATGATGAGACAAAGTACAAAAAGTCATGTAGTAATTAATTTACAACTTCTGGACAGTTTTAGAATTTTATGTACATTGTATTTATTGCTATTTAACAGATTTTACTTTTATTAACTCGACTATGAGTGGCAATGCACTTTTTACTGATAGTATATGCAATGTAATTTGTACTGTGATTTAATGTATGTTACATTGATGATTATTTGAATAAATAATTTAAATATGTATTTTTATACTGTTGTGTTAAATTAAGTTACCACACTTGTGTTTATCTTTCAAATATTTTTGAAAGAACACAACTGTTGCAGTAGTGTCAGATCCAAGTGTTAAGCCAATATAGTCTCATGACCTGTGATCCTACGTGTGACCTTGACCTTTAACGAACAGGTTTGAAACATGGGTTCTGCACACCTTGATGAGATGAACATTTGACCGAAGTTTCATGAAAATCCTACGATTGGTTCAGTAGATATGGAGAAGACACATAAAACTAATGACTAAAAAGTCTTGCCTTGATCTTGACCTGGTAGGTTGAAACAATGGTTCTGCAGGTAGTCTTGTTGAGATGAACATTTTATCATTCTTCAGGTGGTTCAATGGACAGAACAGGAAACGAAATACCAATGACCCCATAGTAAGACCTTGATCAGCAAGGCTGGAACAAAGGTTCTTCATGTCTTGATAGAATGAACATTTGACCCAGGTTTCCAAAAAGTCTTCAAGGAGTACAAAATATAGAGCAAACAAAAAATGACCCCCAAGTGTGACTGACCTGGCCAGGTTGTACCATTGGTTCTGCACACCCTTTGAATAGATTAACATTTGACTCGATTTTCATGAAAACTTGAAGAGCTTACGATATGTAGTGGGAGCAAACAGTGACAAGATGGGTTCTGCATGTTGTGTTGATGTGAACATTTTACCTATTTCATGAACGTCCTTAAAGGGGTTTAAGAGATACAAAGTGGAAATCGAAAAAACCAATGACCTTGATCTTGAGCTGATAAACATATAACCAAAGATGCATGACAACCCTTCAATACACCGTTTCAATTATTCGGTAATTTGAATTATCTGCCCTTTGATGACGTCATGCGGGGATGTGCCTTTAAAACGAGATAATGGCGCAAGCGTGATTGTTGACCACTATATATTATTTCATCGAAGGAACGCTAAATCGAGGTATTTTTGTAGCTTTTACAGCTTTTACAGCTTGAAACTGTAGACATATACCGTATAGAGATAACTTAAATGAAATCATAGTGGAATGACGAAGACAAGTGAATCAAATGTTTGCGCGATTTAACCGGAAGCTTTTTTATACTTCAAGTTTTTAACGACTGGTGATATGCAGTTGTAGATATGTAGCAAAACCAGTTGGTACTACAATTGACTCACCTAAAAGCGTCTACTTTATTTATTAAGAAATCTACAATAAAGAACAAATAAAGGAACTGCCACAGAAAAGTTTGTCTTTGCTAACATCACTTTTCATAAGTGATTTAATGACTGGCATGAAGAAATCATTTTCAGTTTTTACATCATCAGCAGTGATGCGCACCAGGGCACAGTCTTGAGTTTAACACTCGACCATCAATTGATATATTTTGCTACATACATGTACATTATTCAAACAATTATTTTACTATTCTAAGGCAAAGACATTTTTCTCTCTTTTGTTCAGATCATTGCAGGTTCCCAATTGCCAAACCAAATTTCCTACGTGTAGGTGGCAACTGTGCAGCCTCTTTAAATATTCTGTTTTTGTTTGATAATATTTAGAGTTCCCAAACTGAGAACAGTCATCCACGGCGTTGGGATCTCGGACACAAAATATTTAGTTAAGAAAACAAGTACTATGTATTTTATATTTATAATTAATTTGTTTAATATTTTCATTCTGGGAAGGGCCGTTTGCTAAGTTGAAAGAACTTGTGGCCGGACAAATTGCTTTTTGTTCGTTGTGTATATATGTCATTGTATTAACATATGTGTTTGTTGAAAAATAAAAGATGATTAAACTAAACTAATAATCTGTTACTCTTGATCTGTAAAATGAGACGGATCTAGTAATATCAAGGCGCGACAGTAGCGCTTCTTAGATTTCATATTAGATTTCATCTCGTAGTATATTCTACGTTCCTGATCTCAGTTAACACTAGTTACACACACAACCATAAATTCACATGAATGCTACATATCAATAACTGGTCACCAAATTTGTCACTAATTGGTAAGCTGTTTATGTGATCACTGGACCTTTCATAGGGGTTTTATGGCACTCTGTGTATTGTACATGATTATGCCCAAGGGCATTTCGTGGCCACCTGATGTTTTATGACATGTACACTGCAGTAGGGCACCAGTTAATTGTAACACACATCTTATTAAAATTGACAATGTTATTATCACTAATAGTTCACATATTAACACGAAAACAGTTTGCGGTATGATGCAACTTTCAAGCAAGAACGTAGAATATTCTACGTTTCTGTTTCAAGTTAAAAGTATTTATGTTACACATTTATGTTGTACCTTTCATTTTAGTTTTCATTTCATAACCTTACATTGTTGAAAAGATATATTAATAAAATGCATGGAAATGAAAAAAAGATGGTGTTTATAAAAATTAATATTTCTAATTATGTCTTCGATTGTTAAAATAATAGGCCTTAGTAACATAATTAGTCCAGACATATGGCAACTTTTTACGGTAAACGGACATTATCCCCTTAGCAGAAACCGTCTCTATAGAGTATTCCTGCCCCATAGCTCATACTTTTTTAAAAATGTTTCTTGACAATAATTCTCACTAAACAATGCATTAATTACTTTAATGCATGTAAATCACATTATTCATTTTTGTTTATTTCAAAGCAGAATAATTACAGCATCCGTAAACTTTATTCGAAAATACACCAGTTTTTTTCTAAAATATTTCTAAATAATCGCCGACTTTTTTCACAGTTATATTATAATTATGATAATAACGTAGAAATGATGTATTAAATAACAAAATCATTACCAATTACGCCGTAAAAAACTTGTTAAACCTGATTGATGTTTACGAACTATTATGAAGTAAGTGTCAGCAATGGTTTCATTTGTGCAATTTATCATCGTATGACGTCACAGCCGGTAAGGGACGCAACTCTTGGTCGGTAGATTATCGATTAATTGAAAGGGTCTATATGTTTAGGAGATATAGAGTGGACACAAAAAGGTAATTGTGACTTCAACCTTTGTACACTAAATGGCTGTCCAGTTTTGTTGTAGTAAACATTTTCAATGTACAGGTCACTGTAGTCAAAAACTTTCAAGAAATAGGACTTCTAAAATGTTAACAAAATAAACTAGACCTATCACTAAGTATGATTAATACCCCGAAAGACTGCTTTATAAAATAAGGAAGTTCGTAGTGACAGAATACCTTGCAAAAAAAACTAAAATAGAGATATTGTTCTTGGCAATAACTCTGTAATTTGTCAAGATAGTTATGGTTCTTGTACACTGCACTTCCTCCCATTGTGCTGGACCATTGTATGATGCTATATTGAATTTTCAAGTTATGCTCTGAACAAGAAAAGTAAAAATGGGCAATAACTCTGTAATTACTAAAGAAAGAGTTATGGTTCTTGTACACTGCACTTGCTCTCATTGTACTGGACCATTGTATGAAGTTGTAATGAATTCCAACTAGTAGTTTTCAAGTTATGCTCTTGACAAGGAAAAGTAACATAGGGCAATAACTCTGTAATGAGTCAAGATAGAGTTATGATTCCTGTGCACTGCACTTCCTCTCAATGTACTTCCTCTCAATTTACTTGACCATTGTATGAAGTTGTATTGATTTTCAAGTTATGCTCCAGACAAGGAAAAGTAACAAAGGGCAATGACTCTGTAATACGTCAAGATGGAGTTATGGTTCTTGTACACTGCACTTCCTCTCAATGTGCTTGACCATTGTATGAAGTTGTATTGAATTCAAACTAGTGGTTTTCAAGTTATGCTCCGGACAAGGAAAATGCAACGGACCGACCACCCGACCGACCAACCACCTGGTGACTCCTAAATACCCCCATAACTTCGTTTCGGGGGTAAAAAAATAAAGCTTTTTGTTAAATGTTATAATTTTTAACATACACACTTGTCCAGCCAGAATTGAACATGCCCAAGATCCTGGGGCAACATACATCAGATTTCTAGAGAAAGTTGACTCAAGTGTGAACAAATACTACTGGTAGGTATAAGACACACATCCAACACTCCATATAACTTACCATAACCAATTATGCTCTGGGTGAGGAGCCCACAAGATGTTACATGGAAGAACCTTAACAAACAGATGTGCTGCCATTACAAACTACAGTACATGTATAGCTGCTTTCCATGGATTCTATGAAAAAAAGGAGTTTTATTTCTTCATATATTTAATAAGCAAGATTTCTCTATTGTAAATGTATAATTTAATATTTGGTTTAAACAATTTATGTTAACAAAATGTGTTGCCATAGGCCAAAAGTTTCCTATATTCACTAAGTCAGGTGTAGTGTGCCTCGTTTTCAATTAAAACTGAAAATTAATAAATAAGTTTAACACATCACTTATGCTTCAAGTCCTTCAAGAGTTCATTGTGAATTATGTTCAATGCATTAAGCTATCCATTAACAAACTTATGTTTCCTGTTTACATGACACCAATACATATCACTCTCCCTTGTTCCCGGCTCCAGTAACTGTCTGTTACATCTACTGAAATAAAGAAATTAGAATTCTTCATTTTGCATTGAAATTTCATTATTCTATCAGTTACCCAGTGCTTACACAAGCATTATTTTGCATACTCACATACAGACATACATTGTACTAATATACAGAACATAATAGACCCAAAATTAACTTCCCTGCACCACACCTAATCTTTTTATTCCTGATTATGCAGTGAAATACAAAAAGAACTGGAACTGCTCACTGTAATGTAAAAACTTGTGCGTTTAAAAATCAAATCCACTATTGTTAACATGTTAAGGTCTCTCTGTCTTTGTCATATTTACAAAACATTCTTGTGTCTGTTCTAACAGGCAAGAAATAATATTCGAGGTAAACCAACCTATGTCTTCACAAACCCAGCGTCCTTCAATTTTTCTACGAGTTGTTCTACAGATTCGACTTTCTGGCCGGCTTCCCTGACTGGTGGATCCTCTACACTAAGAATCTGGTGTGATGATTTTATTTCTACCCCAAGATCTGCTGGCTTCTTTGTGACTAAAGGCTTCTTTTTAGCTTTCTACAATGTTAAAATCAGACTTGTTATGGTTATTTTTAACAACTGGTGCAAAAACAATTTCAAAATATTTCAAACAGTGAACCTTGAAAATACTGTACATTAATATTCCATTGTCTCTTTTACCATTACGTGTAGCCTTAAAACTTTGAAAACAGTTTGATTTTAACAGTCTTAATTTATCTTAAACATCTGAAGGTCCAGCATTTACTTTGACATAAACAGGTATTTGACTTAACCAAGTTTGAGATAAATAAACAGCTCACTGTAATCATTTGCTTCATCTGTATGTTATCTAATTTTAAATAGATATCTACTCCTACCGTTCCTAAAGTTATTACCTCATATGATTATGTAATCAAACACATTTTTAAGAGGAGCAATCTTTTAGCTGTAGAATGCAATAATACAGAACAAAAAGTTATCTGTAATCCAGTTTACACGAAAGTGTCTATGTTTTTCACTCAGACTCAATATTTCACTATGCAGACCTACACTACATTTACAACACGGATCACGGCTGATAACAGTTTACATTTCTCATCAAGAAAGAACTTGGTCATAGCTGTATCTAATAACAAATAATTGAAGAGGCAACAAGACAAAATGGCTGAAAATAACCCAATACTGGTACTTTTTCACCATTATTTAGCTTCTGGCACTTCTAAATATTCCGCTCAAAAATCACATAATTTGGTCAACTACTGGATATTGCAGTCAGGTAAACAACTCTGATTTTAAACAAAACAAACAATCATGCTGGGGTATGAACAATTAGGTACATAATACTGAATAAGACCTAAAACAACTTGTATCATAATCATAAACACTTGGCATTTTAAAAGTCGATATAACTGGCCCTGACACAATAATGGTTAAGGTACACTCTAACATATTAAAATTTACCATAATGTTGGGTAATGTTGCATATCTTGGTTCATTCAATCTCAAGTCTGCAGTCACTACAGCCGGTAACTTGATTTTTATAGTTTCTAGGCCACCATCAATTTCTCGTGTAACTACTAATTCACCATCTGTTTTCTCAACTTTGGATGCAAATGTGGCCTGAAGAATAAAAAGTAACATTAGGATGACTTTATGTAGTGGTGCAGTAATAAATGATAACATCCAAAGCTCCATTTGTTATTGAGCTACCATGACACAATAGTGTGTTTGCCTCCGAGTTGCAAGGTCCTGGGTTTGATCCAAATGGTGGTAGAGCCTTTAAGGCAAGACATTTTATTCCAAATTGCCACCCTCCCTTTCTCTGAAGTTAAAGTTCATCCAAAGTGAGTCTCAAGAACGATTATTCTTGGTTTTAAGACATTATTTTGAAAGTAAGGAAAAATACAATGTATAAACGATAATTGATGGTTTCGATGGGATATCATGTTATAATTTCACCAAGAAACAAAAAGTGATCTTTTCACAAGAGGTGCAGCCATGAGTGAAAATAACTACTTTTGGTGCCCACTAGTGAAATGAATGTGATATTACATCAAAATCAATAACTTTTCTGTTTATTTTCTGTTTAAAACCCTACTTCTGTTGAGCTTGATTAAAATGTCAAAAACCCTTGGAAATGTCATCAGAAAGCACAGCAAAAATGACATCATTTTAACAGTATACTTTTTGATGTCAATCCAGGTTGAAGATGTTGCTTTTTTCACTGCTTTGAAACAGTGAAATATCAATTTTATTTCAATGATATATTTCAGTATTTCACTGAAAAGCATAAAATAAATAAATATCACTAGTTTTGATCTCTTCTATATTCAAGATGTTTGAAACAGCTCTAGTGCTACTTTCGCATTATTTCTCATTTTCCTACCATTCATCTGCATCAAATTATGTATTTTTTGTAAACTTGAAAATGATCATTTTACAAGCATTTTGATCTATTAACACCACCCTAAATTTCTAAAATGGACATGGCCATGTTTCCCTTTGGACAAAACCACACTACTCATAGGGATGTTTAATGAAAGTGTTTAAGTCTAATTCATGATAAGCACACAATGCAGACCATAATGAGACTCCCAGTGTGTGAAGGCCAATCAGTTTCCATACTGATTGCAAAGACTCTCAATAAACTGTCATCAGGGTAAATGTTAAACCAACAGATCAACCAGAAAGCTTTATGAAATCAGTACAGGTAATTTACCTGTGACCAGTCTAACAATGCTGCTGTCATCTGTCCAGTTTGGTTACAGTCATCATCTATAGCCTGAAAAAAAGAAAGATTATTTTTGGCAATAAGAAAATGACTAATTAGTATTTAATTGGATATATACTACTGAAGAAAAACTGTTCTGAATAACTACCTTAGCTACATGCTAAGTATGTTTTAAATTTGTTGAAGTACTAAAAAAGATGAAGCTTCAGATATGACTCCAGGCTGACACTGAAGGGTGATAACTCTCGGGCTAATGGACCAATTCTGAAAACATGGTGTGCACATTTCAACATACTGGTAAAAAAATTACATTCTTATAAGTATTAATTAAATCTTTCAACATAATATCCTGTCTCCTTACAGACATTTTTGACACCAGTCAGGTGCAGCAACTCTGCTGTACAATGTAACTAGGTAGAGTCATGACCTATTTTCAATCAGATGCTCTCCATATAGAAGTAAAAGCACACACAATTAATCATTACCTGTTTTCCAAGCACCATGAGATCTATTTTCTCTTCTTGTGCCAGTTTTGCTAGAATCTTGGATACATGTAGTGGCTGCATAACAGCATAATCTTTGGGATCTACTAAAACATGTACAGCTCTATCTGCTCCCATTGCTAAGGCAGTTCTCAAGGTTTCCTATAGAGAAAAGAAACATGCATATAAGATTAAGGTGATCTAAACTGGAAACTCCTTGGGAAACTCATTAATTGTATAATCTCACATACAATGTTATGTTTGAAACTGTTAAAGAAGCTACATTTGTGTAAACTTCTAAATACTTGTACTTCATAATGGACTAGGCAAACTTATACATGTATTCTTTCTTCAACAAGTGCTCTGCAAATTCAACAAAACATTATAAAAGCACAGAAAATAAATATTTTTTTTCACATCAACCTTCTAAATACATTAATGAACACAATGTACTTCATATGGACAATTGTGTTTAACCCTGCAGATAAGCGCAGATCATGATCAGCTTGTACATTGATGCTTTTCATTCAGAAAAAAATCATTGAGCATCCCTTTGAACCATTCATAGCTGTGAAAAACGAAAGATGGACAAATTCACAACAGGATAAGGGGTAAGCATGTGACACTCCTTCAATACATTAGTTAGATGTATTAGTCCATCTGTGAATTTAAACCAGCTCAACATTCTCGTATCACAGATGGACAGTTGGACTTAGCAATAGATGTTGGTCAGTTAAGTCACAACAGCTTCCAGCTTATATGCTTTCATTATGAACAGTCTATTCATGAAAATTGTTTCAAAAACAATTACTTATTGATATTTCATTTTGTTCTCTAATATTCTTTTTAATAAAGTGCATGTAGTAATATTGGAACTGTTCAACATGTATGTATTGCACAGTCAACTGTCCTTTCAGTCAATTATTCTTTCCTGACAGTGACCAGTAATAAACTACCATAGATATAATATATATGTTGTGTTTTCCACAAAAACAGAAAAAACATCAACACAAATTTAGACATTGTACACATAGAATAAATACCTGGCACTGTTGTGGTCCACATGATACTACAACAATTTCTGAAGCCAGTTTCTTCTCTTTCAGTCTGACTGCTTCTTCAACTGCTATCTCATCAAATGGATTCATACTGTGTTTGACGCCATCAGTGACCACACCTGTCTTGTCAGGCTTCACTCGTACCTGGTATACCAAAAAATAGATGTTTTATACAGTTAAAGATCCTGTCAATAATAGCTCAGGCTGGATCAGGAATAAGGGCAAAACTTGCCTTCCTTACTACATTAATTGCAAGATCTAGACTGCACAACTGTTTGAAATTAAAGCAGTAACATTTCATGTATCATGACTTGTGTAACTTATGTCTTACTTTTGAGACAAACCTTCCTGGGTTTTACATGTACACTGTCCCACATATTTTTGCTCACTAAACACTGACTGAAGTGAAGCATGGAGTGATAGTTTAGTTTTGAAAGAACACATGTTTAGCTCTATCTTCTATGAGATGACAATCTTATCTTTTCATTAACTCATTCATAATGCATGTGCTTCTCGTATTCTGGTGTTCAATAATTATATCAATCTAAGAGTTTTTACATAAGATTTACAACAATTAGTAAAATAAACCTAGTCTATCCACTGAGATTTATGACTTCCTGTGGCTGTCTCAATATGCTCTGAAAAGGTCAGGTTGGAAAGTTGGAAACTTCTATCATTTGGAGAAAGATCTGTTGCTACTTTGGATGGATTCGACAAGGGGCAACTACTGATATTCCCCAGTTACCAGAACTTTCTTTTGTACTAAGTCAAGGGTCAGTAAGTAACAATCCTTAAACACACTACATGTATCAACTGATTAAGCTATATCTGTTATGATCTTTTGGCTGACTGAAATGATGACCAAAAGGAGTTTTCATGGTCACATTTGGCACCTGACATAAATAACCCACATGTGTAGAAGTGAAAGCACCCTTTAAAGACAATTAAAATGTCCTTCATAAGTGACCCCCCCCCCCCAAACCGCAGGTGGTCAAATATCTTAATCGTTTTATTGCCCCTTATCAGTTTTAATCCTCTCTGATTAGGTCCAGTAGGGTGTCAGTAGACTTGATATGTAGTACAATAGTAGAACCATAAATTTTATTGATTTGTACAGATAATTGATTTATAACTTATTTCCTGTTGTTTATATAAACTGTTTTATATAATAATGACATTTTACTTTTATTGCAGGATATGAAAAATATTTTAGATAAATGCAGTAAACTGTGATTTTAAAGTTATACTGAGAAAGTTAATATGCTCAAGTAATTAAGCACCTTCCTGTGGTGTGGCCTGAATGCATTTTTGATGTATAAAGAATCCTTCTTTGTAAATTGTAAGTGCAACGCTTTTCTAACTGTAAAATAAGCTAAAACTAAATTTCTCTTATGTATCAAGTGTAACATCTAATCTTAGTGATAATTGGTTTGTTGTAAGAGTAATTGATTGAGTATTTAAAACATTACTCAATCTAACTTTGAAACCACAGTTATTTTTCAGTAATCTAAAAGTAAAAAAATAGTTTATGTTTCTGTCATATAAGAAAATAATTTTGATATTATAACTGTAAGTGTTGATTTAATCTAATTTGACTGGGAATTACGTACCTAAAAGGTAACTGATAAAATAGAATAATAACATCTTATGAAGGTCTTAAAATTTATGTATAACTAACATCCCTTTCCTACATTATCTGTACATAATGTAAGGAAGTTATACAGTAGCTGAATATGATAAACAGAAGCTAGTCTACCAGTGACCAGTCATGTTAATTGACATCTACTGTGAATTCGCATGGCTGACTGGACCCCTGTGGTGAATACCCCACATTCCTGTTCAATACGGGTTTTTCACAGACTTATCGTTCTTGCGTACTCTTCAGCGTTAAAGAGCACAAACGGTTATCGATCGGCGAATGAGGGGGCAGTTTCGGCCCGATAACGGAAGCGTATTACTGTTTTGATGTATCATGAATGAATAATCCTATGATTATCGTGTATTTTGCTGAATAATTAACTTATGTCTACTATAAATTATATCCTTACTTAAATAAGTATATTTTTGTAACTTTAATTGTAGAAAATGATGAAATTATAATATGGAGAAAAAAAAGAATCGCGGGCGAAGACTTCATTTACAATTTCATGAATGTGCATAAATGATTACAGAAATTAATAAAACTGTACATTCAGCATTTCAACAAAATATTAGTAGACTCATGTATTTGTTGATAAGTTAAGTAAATTCGTACTTGAATTAGAATTAAAAAATAAAGCAAAATACGTGGTAAGGGAGTTTTCTTTCTTCAAACAGAAACACTTCTACAGCGGATTTTGTGTATCAACTATGAATATATACGGTTAACTGTAAATTACTTTAAATCACTTTATTATCTAAACAAAAGAATAAAGAAGTTATGAAGTAAATTTCAATAAAATGTTTTGAAAAATGTCCAAGCGAACTTGAAAACGAAAGCAAATAATGATAAATAGTAATGGCAAGTACAGCGTGAGAGTTTTTTTCCGTAACTCAACTTCTTCGGACACGGACCTATGCTAACTTACTACAGCTTAATAACACATCAATCATGACTTTAAAATAATCTACCAACGATTATTTTACGATGTCAGCGACATATTTTAAAGAAAGCAAATTAAAATAAATAGTTAGAAATAGTTAGAAAAACCAAGGTCTTTCAAATAGTACTATTTGAAAGACCTTGGAAAAACGGACCCATGTACATCGGCGCGTGTACATAGCTCCGCAATCAGTTTGAAAACAGATGATGAAAAAACGTGTGAAAAAAGTTTTAATAATAAAAATTGGAAAGTGTTGCCATACATTAATACTGAGAGGTAAATGAAAAGAGAGAAAATGCTTTAAAAATGCTAACATACTTCTATAACTTGAAGTATATAAACGGGTGTGCGGGCAGTTTTTATTCATTTATTCTTCTACTTTTCCGGGTAAAAGAATATATTAATCATTAAGAATATCATTTCAAAACGCTGCTGTTGCTTGTACACAAAATGATTTCTTTTTAAGAAACACGAAAACAATTCTCATAGCTTTAAAAGTGTTGTCATAGTATCAAATAATGGTATTCATATGAAGATACAAAAAAAAAGGAAAAAAAGCGACGCGGTCGTCGTTTTCTTTCTTAATACTATATAGATCTGTAAAAATATAAATGAATATCTATTTCAACATTAATTTATATCTTATTTTAACTAAATGTTTAACATCGTTATACTATTTAAAAGATATTTAGACAAAAAAAAAGACCGCTGTGCATGCAGTTTTATTTCAGTTAACATGGACCATATGTGTATTTAGGTCCGTGCAGTTAATTATTACGCCTGTATATTAAAACTATTAATCGTTGTAGAGATAACTAAATTTTTTAAATCATATCCCCATTTAGAGAAAAAGGGAGACATTAAAAAGGTTTAAGTAAAATATATTTAAAACTGTTACCGTACCATTTTATGAAAGAAAATAACCGTCGAGTAGATGTGTCTGTCGTTTACTTTTTTCATTGATCATTCTAAATAATGACTTTAAATATATTTGAATGATTAAAAGAATAATATATTATTAAACATCAGTAAATAGCTTTTAACAATCTCGTTAAAGTGTTTTATAAAACAAATATAAATGATAGATCAATATATCAGTATATATCGCTTATTCAGTGGCGTGTAACTGCCCCCTTAGTTGCTAATACGGTCATATCTCATTGATGACGCGCATGCGCAGAGGTCTGTGAAAAACCCGTATTGTCTTTAAAGACATTCATACATCAAGAATTCAAGGACAAATTCTTGAAAAGTGGGTTGTAGTATAATATGGCACTTTTACAGCCTTGCCATTGAGCTAGCTTTTATCTATATGTAGAGACTTGGGGTGAGCGATAAAACCTTTAAAAGGTATGCTGGTATATTGCAATTCGCTTGAGACGCAATACGCACCGGTATGATTTCACCCTTGTACCGCGGTATTTTCATATAAATTAAAAAATTCTATTTCTCTGTTATTTATTAGCTGAATTTTGAATTTGAATGAGTTTACTGTAGTGTTTTTTCTGTGACAACAATGACTGACAGTAATTTAGTAATTAATAACAGGTGGTATATTATTCCATCTCAAAACTAAACTGGTGAAAAATAAAAATTAATGGCTTTGCCCAACGGAATGATTCAATTACTTAATTACCCTATTATAACCAAATTTGAATTCTTCGAAGCATATTTTTCTTTGAATTATTCACTCTCAATATCTGGCAATACAGTTTCCCATATTGTAATTAATTGTGATATGAAATTTCTGGCAATACCTATGATCCATAATAGCGACATGTCCCATATTGCATACTAGAAGTTCTGAGTTCACATCCTGCTTCGGGAAAAGAATTCTATATGGTTACTTAGTCATCTATTGTATAAATGATAGTGCCCATTTTTGCCTGAACTTAAAGGCATCTAAATTTGTTAATAACCTTGAAAGTTGAATGTGGGAAAACTATGTTTGCTTTCATTTTTTTAAAAAAAAGGGTTTCCAATTCCAGTTTGATATCACCCATAATATTATTAAAATTAATGAAGTTAATAATTATGAGATTCTAAAATCTCTTTCTTATGATATAAGGTTGCAGTCGAATCATGGCATATTCAGACAAACAACTGCATATCCGAGTATTATGCAACACGTTGTGAATAAAGAGTTGGTCTGTACCGTTAAATACCTCGTTGAAATCTTGATTTCTAATAAAAGCAAGAAAATCGCGATTCATACCTTAACTGCATAATCGATTACACGTTTACAACCAACAAGAATCCTCAAACCGGCCGACATTCTTGATCGTGAACTTTGAAGTACGGGAGAAGCAATATTATATTTTTTTGCGTAAAAGAAAATACAGCACAGTCGTAATTAATCGGCCAGATGAGAAGTTTTGCGTAAAATGAAATGTTTTGAAAGTAACTAAATTGTGTTAAAAATCTTTGAAATGAAATCTCCACGAAATATTTTCTAATGGATTGTCCCTAGACGAAACCTCGCGAGCTGAAGCTACTTTCACATTTTTTGGTAATTTCCTCCAATTATAGAGCATGTGTAAAGCTTCAAGTATAAAGATCAGTTTTGTTCACTTATTTTTATGTTGTTTTTCCATATGGCACATACATTTTATCCACATAACATGTCAATATTTGTATTTTTATGCGTTTGTTTTGAAAATGTCGCGCTTTACGTGACCTATTTTCCGGACGCCATTTTATTTCGGACACAAGGGCACAAAGTAAAAGAATTTAGTTAGTTTTGATTGATTAACATGTAATTAGACAAGAAGGAAACTTTTTATATTGTTTACACGATTGCTTATTGTACAAAAACTGCATAATTAGAAGAATTATAGTTACATACAGAATGCAGTTTTCAATGTTCAATCAAAAGTAAGAGGAACTGGCTAGGTAGCAGATCCAGCTACCTTGACTATGTATTATCAATATTATCATGTTTTAATCATAAGCAGATTTCTCTTGCTTTTTTCAACTACATTGTCATATGGTTTTTACTTATTCAAAATTAGAAGTGGAGAAGTCCAGGAGAAAATGGTCATTGTCTAACAAACTCATAAAAAAACTGTGGGATGCAACAAGGCAGTGGCTAGAGTTACGGTAGAAGTTAAGTAAAATGAGTTGCTGCGTTTGCCGACAGGTTTATTCACTACGACTGATGAACTATTTAAGTTTACAATACATTACCATGTATATTTAATGCAACACACATATGCCTTTATAAACTTCCGTAACTCTAGCCAATCCTCATAGGATTTTCTAGAGATACGGAAATTCCGTAACTCTAGCCACTGCCATGCAACAAATGCATGAAGCTATATGACGTTACAAAGAGGAATGTCACTTGATTAAATTTGTAGAATCTCCAGCAAAACTCCATAAATAATAGTGCTGGCTGTCTAGACCAAAAGTCTAGGTAGTCTGATCCGGCTACCTAGCCACTGCTGAAATAAAAAGTTTTTAGGGATTTCTTGATTAATTTAAAAGGAAGACAACATACAAATTATTATTTTTAGTCTGTACAGTATAAAGCATGATAACATTAGCTATGTATAGATATTTAGATCTGAAAACAAAATAAGCTGCTGGATTTAAGATATGCAAATTGATGGTTTAATGTGGATAGGATAGATGCAAACTTATGGAAGTTTAAGGGAAATCTGCAAAATGTGCAAGGTGATGTGAATGTAGTCTTGATGAAAATTTGCACTTATTTCATATGAAATTTTTGGACTGCGTAGTAGAGATAGACTACGTCGTCTATCAACATTTTGCTTCAAATGACATCTCCTCTAAAATAACTGGGCCAAGGTTGATGAAACTTGGCAGGGACGTTCCTTGCATGAAGCTTTACCAAAATTTTTCAAAGAATTCATTCCATGCAGAATTCTGGTTGCTATTGCAACAAATGGGAAAAAACAGTGTCAAGTGGATTTCCTCAAAGTGTGTTCAAATCATGCCCCCAGGGTCAAAATTAACCTTTCCCAGGGGATCGTTTGGTATAGAAAAAAACTTTAAAAATCTCCTTTTCTAAAACTACAAGGCCTAGAGCTTAGATATTTGGTATGTAACATTGTCTTTTGGTCTTCCACCTTCTTTGTTCAAATCGTGCCTTTGGGGTCAAAATTGATCACACCTACCAGGCAAACACACTGGTACTCAGGTGAGCAAAATAGGGCCATCATGGCCCGCATGTTTGTTTTGTGCTAGTCCCATACTATAATATTTATTCCTGTAAGTGTTGATCTTAACTGTTAGCTCATCCACTAGTTTCAGAGAGATGCCAGAGCCCAAATTTTAGGGCTTGGTTGGCATGTTTTCAGATGTGGTCACATGTCATAATTAGGTTGGATATATAATTATTTAAATTAAAGGGTATTTCTGTCAATGTTAGTTGTGTTAGAAGGATTTAGAAGAGCTCTGACATTTTGTAACATTAAATGGCATATATCTTACATGAGCAAGATCATATTTTTTGCTTTACTTATTTAGAAATTATAGGGTTACATACATTACTGAAAATTATTGAAACTTTTAAAGATTTTAGCAACATAATCTGAAGGCTGATACCAGAAGCTAGTTTAAAAAAGTACTTTATACTGTAACATGGAATTTTAAATTGTGTATAACTGAACTATTTTCTTCTTTATTTACAGATATCAACAGATAACAAGACCAAGTTCATCATGGCCAGGGGCAGGAAAAGAAAAACTGTAAAATCTGTATGACACTATTAATAGAATACATGTATTTGTGAATCATTTAGATAGAAGAAAAATAATCCTTTTGTGTCATTTTCTTAGCTTTTTTTTTGCTTACATGAGCAAGAACTGCTCAAGAGTGAGACATTTTGATTAATGTGAGTCTGGTTTCAGTCTGTTCTCAGTCTGCTAATTTGTCTCTAACTCTAGAAATTTGCCAGAACTTTACAGCTTTACATTAGTTGAGTCAAGTCTGTATTGAAAGTCATGAATGGTTTCTGTTTTCATTCTGCATGTTTAAATACAAAGAAACAGTTCAGCGAGCATGTGATTATACCTTTTTATACCATTGCAATTTTCCCCCAACTATGTGCACACATTTTCCGTTTTGATTTTCAGACACTATTTCATTGCAATATTACTTTTATCATGTTTATAGACCAAGAAGACAACTAGTCGTACTACATCTGGTAGCGGAAGTTTAAAGGTCAAAATGAAACCTCCCCAAAAGAAACGGTCAATTAAAATGAAGTTGCAGAAAGTCAGTAAGCGTAGTGTATCTGAGAGTGAAGATGAAATAGAGGAAATTGAGCGTCCCAACACACCTCCACGTAAACCGAAGGTCCAGTATGGTGCGTATACAACTGAGAACCTAATTGCAGCTGTGAAGGCTGTAAAGGAACAGGGCATGTCGACGTATAAGGCAGCTGAGCTGTATGGTGTACCAAAGTCTACAATATATGACAAGGTATTAAAATCAAGATAAAAAATATCTCCTAGTTTGAATTTAACTAGATTTTGTGTCTATCCTGAAGACACGGTTATACATAGAAAATACTCATAACATAGTTAATTACCAGTTTGAGAAATGATTACTTTAAAAATTGTGCAATTTTACTGTTGGTTCTATACTCTTCTATGATGTTGTATTATGCCTCACTGTAGGAATCATCTTTGTATGTCGTATATTTTGGGTAATTGTGACAGGTTTGTTTGTTAAATGGTTTGTTTTTGCTGATCATGCATTATCTTGAATACATTTACTGCATCAGATTAAAAATTGTTTCAGCAACATTGTATTTTTGTTTGTGTTTTAACAACCATTAACATGTACTGTATAAACTGGTCGATATTTAAATGTGTGTTGTTCTAGGCTCAGGGTGATGCTAGCTTGCTGTTTCAAAGGAAGGGTCCAGAGCCTTTGCTGACTTACGAAGATGAAAAGAAACTGGTAGACTATCTCCTACAGATGTCTTCCCTCGGTTACATGTTTTCTATTTCTGAACTCAGAAATCTTGCATCAGAATTGGCTGTTGAAAAAGGGAAACTTTGTGAGGGTATGTATACCTGAAAATATCTGTCTGACAAATCTGTCAAGCCTTGCCCTGCTATATTTCTTAAATAGACTTGTCCATCTTATAATACAGACAGTACCATTAATTATTCAAAGGGGTGTTTACTGAAAATTTGCCGACTCAAAAGCATATAGTGGAGATCAAAATCTGTACTGATGGTAAAAGCAGTAACAAAATGCTGGTAGACAAAGGGTCATTTAATTGCATTGTTTATCAATATAAACTGTAATACTTAAATTACATGCAAACTTGGTCTTTAAATACATGTCCTAGATCCTCCACTTAAAATAGACTTTTTTGGTACATATTTAATTGTTGATGCTCCTATGAAGTTGAATACATATACAGTAAACTCGGATTATAACAAACTCCTTGGAACCATTCAAATGTGTTCCTCATATCCGAAGTTTGTTATATACATATAACATTTTCATATAAAATAACTATTAAAAGAAAAAAACTCGGGCATTGACAATTTGTTCCTTAATCCATATATCCGGATTTTTGCATGGGCTGTTGCATGAAATAAACGCCCAGGATTTCCAGAGTAGCGTTGGAAAAGTCTGGAGATACTCTAGAGTGACAGTGATAACTAGAGGCTAATGCTGTTCCAGGAGATGAATGATGTTTGAACTTTTATATTATGGCAAGTTTTTTTTTTACTTTTTAGGCACACTTCTGTCTCCAAGGTGGCATAAGAGTTTTAGAACAAGATGGCCAATCCTGAATGAGAAAGTTTTCGGAGAATTCCGTACATGTGTAAGAACAAAGAAAAAAGAACCGCCCAGTCCAAAAAGGAAGACCCTAGAAACATTTGAATTTGAGGAGGATGGAGAACAGATCCAGATATCTACTCTAGCTGATGAGACTGATGTTTGCCTTTCAAATTACTACACAGAGTTGCACATGCTGCTTGTAAAATATGAGCTGCTTGATAGACCAAACAGGATCTTCTGTCTGGATGAAGTAGCTATCCAGTACGAGTCTGGACATCCGAAAGCTCGACCAATCAAAGCTCTGAAGAGTCAGTTGGGGTCAAGGACAGAGACGACTGTGGTCAGTCTGATTGGATGTGGGAACGCTCTTGGCAACTCTTTGCCTCCTTTCCTTATATACCCAGGTTACAGAATGGACTCGGATCTGTTGAAAGGCAAATATCCAGGAGTACAGGGTACAGTTACAGAAAATGGCCTCACTGATTACACAACCATGAAATACTATCTGGAGAAGCACTTCATCGAGTATGCTCTCTTAGGAATGAAGAAGACGCCACCTATTATGGTACTCTATGATGGTACGAAGTCCAAGGTCAATCCAGATACCATCGCCTGGGCGAAAAATCATAACATTGTTCTGTTTGTCCTTCCACCAAACTCAACAAGCTTAACATATCCCATAGAGAAGGGATGTTTCCGACACTTCAAGGACCACTTCATCACACAGACGAGGATATTCAGGGAGATGTATAACGTGGAGACGATAACCAAAAAGGCGATCTGTAAGATAGTGTCTGAAGCGTATCCGCTCGCCATGTCGTGCAAGAATCTCGTGGACATGTTTGAAGATGCGGGGATATTCCCATACAAGCCATCTATTGTCTTGTGCGATGAGATTAGAAATGAGAGGTTTGAGCGAAAACTAAAAATAAAATCTATCAAGAAAAGACCTCCAGGCATGAGAGACAAGGGTATACAGGTAGGATGTGATGACAGTGTGATGTTAGCTTTTTTTTCAGTCATATTTTTCAACCAATTGTAGCTTATTTTAAGGCAGTGTTAAAGTCATCATTCTAGCTTTCCGGTTTGCACCCAGCATTTTTTTTGTAACATGACACTGTTTAAATGCATCAGTTGTTTTCTATGAAGCTTGAATGTTAGACCCAGAGTTTTATTGTTAAGTATTTTATACATTGTGGTTTCAGATAAACTTGCGTGACGAGGGTCAAATAAAGCTGATCAAGTCAGGCAGACGCAGGATAGTGACGCAAGAGGATCCAACAGTAACAGACACAGATTCAACAATGACGTTCCTCAGAGACAAGAAAATACAGAAAATGTTGGAAGGTAACACGGGTATACGACCGAGGAAGGATGAATCTGATTACTCTGACTCAGAAGGTTTGTATACATGGTTTAAGTTTTCTAAAGTTCTAGAGGAACAATAATGTTGGGCTAAAGCTGCTGTCAATCTAAAGGTTCCGTCAGAAGAATAGGTCTAGACAAGGTGTTAGGCACCAGTGGTGGTGTTTGCCAGGAAGTTTTCTAGGTGTGATCTGAGTTGTAAACTTTCTGCCCAACTTTGTGTTTTAGTTGAAATACAGTCCCTACAGTGGGGTTTAGCAGGCCATTTACCCAAATGTATGAAATGGGCTAAATGTAGGTAAAAAATAAATGAATGCATTTTACAAGATGTTTTGAAAAAAAGTCACTTTTTTAACAAAATCCAATATGGAGACCTTCTGTAATAAATTGCTATCCATCCAAAAATAGTGAAACAGCTGTAAGTGTCAACTTTTAGCTAAAACTTTGGTGTTTGGTGACTGTTCTTACAATTAATGGGTTTCTTATAGCTTATAAGTTTTTTTAATGTTATGGTAGTTTGATAACATCCTAGAGTGAGTATCTAGAATCTAGCATCCTCCACATGAGAATAAATGTCAGCTT
>JAFMSR010000016.1:30913473-31010901 GCA_022818135.1 Saxidomus purpurata | reverse complement strand
TACAGTTATGACAAGAAATAATCATATATCTGATTTCTATTGGCAATCAAAAAGATAAAATACGTTAAGAATGTTTCTCTCGGTGGCGCTCGAAGCTTCAATGAGCGTCCCCTGAATCTGGTTGATAACTGTGAATGTTAACGAGATCCAAGTATGTGGGCGGACCATTTCGGCTGTTGTTCATCACAAGAAAATATAGCATCTGTAAAACAAATTACCGCTAATGAAGTAGAAGCGCGTTGGTGGCATCTGGGGACCTGCAAGCAGCTTTATATTTATTACATACGAAATACAATACGTCAGTTTCGGCCTAGAGTAGACAACGCTACTTGGATATATAATAATTTAGACGACTACATCATATAAAAAGAACGGGGGAGGAATCCCAGATGCTCCACTCTATCATACATAGAAGCCCTGGTGCATTACTTCTTGGACCACTGTATCATATAGAAATATGGGGGAGGAATCCCAGGTGCATTAAATTTTGGCCTTGGTTACGTGAGAAATATCCATATCAATATTTGACGGCGATAAAAATACTGTAAATAGAAATAACGAGCGATTGAAGGCATTTTGTTCATGACACTGTCGCACAAAAGCAATTATTAACCACACCCTTCATATGATTTCCTTTAGATATGAAATATTATTGTATAGATCGAATGTGGGAACAGACAAATCTATAAGATTTAATAAATTAAACAGCATGCAATATGTCACTTTATAGTTGAAACAGGCCCATTTGTAATACTTAATATTATTTGAATGATGATAAATGCGATATAGAACAAGTGTCATAAACATTACATGCCAAAAGTTCCGGCAACACCCTATTTCACCTAATAAAACATATGCACCGTCTACTGGTAAATAAAGTATTTGTTGTTATATACTTTCAATCTAGCCAGTATTATTTAAGTATTAATTGTGCTCATTTAATTATGAAAAATCTTTTATGTATTGTACAATATCTACCTGGCCAATCTTGAGAAAGGAGAATGTAAGTCGCACACCTTACCAAGTTCGTTTTCGTTTTTTTTTTTGTAATTTTGCAAAACAAAACTAAGATCAACCTTAAAATCTCGCAAACCTATATAGTGTGGTCGAAATCTGTCAAAAACATAAAGGAAGTTCTTTGCTCTGGCAGCCGTATGTGTACTGTTATAAACGGGCCCTCTTCACCAATATTCAATAGGTGATAACACCCTAGAAATAGTCTTGGTATGCTGATGTAGTAAGGTCGTCGTTTTTACTTTTGGGCGGGGCGTTAGAGTATTTGTCAAAATCTTCTGAAACCTGACCATCTTTTTTTCTTCTTTTTTTTCTTTTACATTTTCATTAACAATCAGTCAATTAAGCTTTTGCAAGAATTTACTATTCTTGTGGGAAAATAAACACGTGTTATGAGATGTTTTGTGGAATCATATTTTTAAAAAACCCAATAACCCACTTTAATAAAATTGATAAAAAATGTTATTTACATAGACGAAACAAAATTATTTTAGCAATTAAAACGGTTAAGGAGCCAATCATAACAATTTAACACAAGTTTGAAGTCATGACCCAAATGGCGGACACATCCATTCATTCTGCCCGAAGCACGGATCTAGTTCGTGAAACAACCTGGTATTGTAAACGGTAGAGTAAAATACTAATATATATGTACCAATAAGCCATTGAAAATATATTTTTTAGTTTGTATATATTGTATGCGTTTCATACAAACGCATTGTGTTCCATGCATTAAATATACATGGCAAAATGTCAGACAATTCACAACAATGAATGCTAAACATATCCAACTAATTGTTATCAAATTTGTCTCTTTTTCAAATCATTTACATATAGATATGATCGATAGCTTTATGTATCATAACCAATGTTTCTATTTTGGAGATTATGAATGAAAATCTTTGCCTGAAATAGACACTATAGTAGACAGTATTATCTATGAATCAATGGTTGTATCGACATGTTGTCAACATACGATACTGTCAGTGATTGTCAGCGGCTCAAACTGCTCGGTGGGAGAGAGACACCGTGCGTGACTTTCTGGCTGTAGATGCGTGCTGACATGAGATTCCTTTCAATACATGGGACGTTACATAAAAGTTGGACGGAGTGAGGATTAATCTTGTCCGATCATATTTCCCTTCGTCCAAAGGTGCATTTAAGGTCCATTCTAACGTCATCAGTGATTATCTGCGAAAGAATATATTCTTTCGGATGATTCCGGAGATGGCAGAGTCATCACAATTGTTTAGAGTCGATTTGTTTATAATTTCAAAGTAAAGTATGAATGAGTTTGTTCTACTAATACCGGTATTTGACCGACTGAAACGCCTGGATTATTTAATCGCTTAGTACTAAGTATAAACATATTGTAGGCACATATCTGTCTATAAAAAGTATTCATTTTACAATATGTAACATTGTTAAAATTAACACAAAAACAACAAGAGTATCTCGATATCGTTGTGAAACATTTAGAAACATTGAGAATTTTAGTAACATTTCTGAAAATGTTACACGAACGTGAATAAAGTATTGGTATCGTTGATATATTGTGTTTACGTATTTATACTCGTTTGAAGGCACTTCATTTTCTGTCTGATATATTATAAGCTACCATTTCCCTACGTATTTGACAGCCCTTCTTACAGCAGGAACAGAAACTGAATACTATCTGAAATCCATTTATATAAGAAATATGAACGGTTTGGTTAATTCTTACAGAAATAAAACAATGCACATTTTGTCTTAGCGTGTGGAAATGCAATTAAAATTAAAACAATGAGATATTTATACGGTATTTACAATTTAATTCGTTATCAAATTACTTAAAATGTAGTGCAGACCCAAGTTATAAATTATAAACTAGGATAAAAGAACCAGTTTGATCCAAGATCTTTATCTTTTGTGATAATTTTGTCACTAACTAATTACAGAGTAGCAGCGGGGACACTGTGTTGATAATCTATCCGCACAGCTGCGATAACGCCTGTAACTTACAGAAGACTGGCCCAGCTAAAATAATGATTCCAGATAAAAAATGCATGAATCAGACAATCGATACATCACAATCAAGCAAAACATGCGATTTCCACAATCGCTGTTTTACTCCATTTGCACAAAAGCATTCTATTTATTGTACGGTATGCATGCATCTAAAATGTCACTGCATATTTTACTATTTTAAAATACGTATTAAGAACAAAATAACGGAAAGTAATCAGTTTATCCAACATTGTAAAAATCAGTCCGATAGTTCGAAGTCTGTTTATCTGCTACTTTTTTACCATCAACAAATGACGTTACTCAAATTATTTATTTAGATGTATATTTGATTTGGGATTTTGGACTCGAAATACTCGATATAGTCTTTAATCCCTGTAAACGCTGAAGAATGGGAGTTACACAATAGTGGCAACAACTAGTTATTAAGGCAACGCTTACACTGCAATAGTGTATTGTAACACAAATTCAGGGGATTACAAACACCTGATCGCATGTGCAATATATGAGTTGTTGGCTGTCCGTTCTCATCCGGCGGTGTCTTGTGGCGAAAAGAGGACTGTTCACACTCTTGAAAATAATAAGCCCCAATCAGGTAACAATACATTGTATTTCAAAATGACAAAGAAAAGCGATAACAATGACAACATGAATCTTTAGCTCATTCTAGAAACTTAAAAGAGGAAACTGTTATCTAACTATACAGTCTTACCTAAAATATACAATTCACAAATGAAAAAAGACAGGCAATAACCGATGGACTGACTTTGTACGTTGTAGTGCATATTATGGTGTATCCTAACGCACTTACCCTGTAACGTCGTTGCAACTTTTAAATTTTAGACTTCTACATATCTAAAATTGCATACATACGACGACGTTATCACCATAAGATCACGTGACCGATAAAAAAGTACCCGCATGTACCATCGCAAATATCAAAAGTACAAAACCGTTACCCTTTGGTTTAATCACTTGTATCTGTTTCAGGGAATTAATCCTGACATTAAATGCACAATAGCCAATGCATGTTTATCTTACCACAACTATTACATATAAACAACGGTCAATATATTTGTAATATGTACGTGTAAATAAAATACATTGTAGTGATCTTTACTATTCATCCATTTTCAACTTACTCATACGTGATTGTGTAAATACTCTTAATCCATTTTATGTATAATTCCGTGGTTAAAAACGAAATAAACATGACAAAATGTAAATACCATAAAACCTAGAGAATCCTAGAATTGAAGTCCAGGATTGATTTTTTTCTGTTTTGATCGTATGATTTTACAATGATGATTTAAATTTTCACAAATGTTAGAGATGTAAAATGAGTGAGATTTCAATGATTCATACTCGATGACTCCTACTTCATGGATATGTTAACAAATGCGTCTATAGTTTCGTATCTCCATAAGTAGATATATTTGAAAGACCTGATTCAAGTTTATTTCTAAATCAGAATATTTTTATGAACCATGTACGAAATTAAGTACACGTAGCAGACAGATACTGTGTTGCACAAGTCGGTTTATACTTCTTCTATCACACAAAAGCCACCATCCATAATTTGATTATACTGCCAAGTTGTTGATAAGACACAAGATAGAAGGTGTGATCAGAGACTGGCTTGATTAAAAAGCGAGTGCATATATGAGTGGTTAAATCTACCATTTGGAAAAAAGTGACCTGTTGACACAGAAGCATTTGATTTGATTTGAAAGAGATTTTATCAAGCTCCGTCCAAAAGCTAAATTTTAGCTTATATTATGGATGAGACCCCGGCATGTCTCCCGGAAGCAGGTGATAACCTATTTATATATAGACGTTCCTATATGAAAGAATACACTTAGAAAATCCTTATCATAATTACTACAGCTGTACTAAAAACCATTCAGCTTTAACTGTAAAAAATACACACTATCACAATGTTTCTTGAGCACAATCTCATGCGCAACACGAAATCATGCTCAAATCCAAGTTATATTTATTTACAAAGTCGGGTTTTTAATATAAAGATACTCAAAAGACTTTCTGATTATTGTTGTGGAACCAGACTTTGTAAAACAATACTGTATAACTTGGATTGACTTCATATTACTTGAGTATGATTTCATGTTGGGCATGATTTTATGCTCAAGAAACGTTTATAAGCACGTGGCCATTTAATAGAGAATGGGTATTCTTTTCGATGAAAGAGGTAAATGTCTATTTCAGTGATAGAAAAAAGTTTAAACTGTTAAATTGAATGTTTACATGATTTTGTTTTTATCTATCTTCTCGTGCTTCTCAAGCGTTCAAGAGTTTATAATACTTTTTCGTGTTTATACATCCGTATGGCTCATAAATGATCACATGATAATACAAAATGGCTACCGCGTCAGCAAAGGCGAAATTCGATGCAGCAGTTAAAGTTATACACAGTTTGCCAAAAGATGGTACATTTTAGGCTATGATCTTATTTATTTTCTATTCTAAAATTTATTTTGTCACGTTCTGCATGCATAAAAGGAACATACAAAAAAGTTGACCTGAAATATTCAGATTTGAAACATCAATATCCGATTACTAGTGCAGTTTCACAGAGAGCCAATATATTTTGTAATTCATCTTCCGAATTGTTCTCCTAATAAAATCTTACAAAAATTTAAATCATCAAATGAAAGAATATTTTCTGCAGGAAGCCTTCACTTGGAATTGAATGCAAAACAAGCTCAGTCCTAGAATTTAACCCAGACTGCACTAGAAAAGGTAGCCTGTCGCATCTCATACTCATAGCTAGCATTTTCATGCTTGTGCATTAAAGTTTCGTGCTTCATGTACTATAGAATACGCCAAACAAGAGGTATATGCTAACCCAAGGTTTTTGGACTCAAAAATTTGTAAGAACTATCAAGTAAGTCCCATGTTGCCAACTTTTTTATTGCCCATACGTGGTAAAACATTTTACAGAGCAGAAAATATGTAATATTGTTCCAAAACTCACCAGAATGCAGGATTTATGGTTCTAAATTGAATTCTTGTAAGGGAAGGTGGGGGAGAGGAATGTGTCTTTGCAATGTGTTCGTAATCTCAAGAAAATGTTACTCAAATTTCAGCAAGGAAGGTCCAGAAACCCGGTGCATAGAATGACCGAAAAACAGTAAACTTATGAAGACTGAAAACAACTTTGTTTAAAAGAGAATATATAACGTACAGTTTAAATGAAGAAATTTGTAAATATTTTATTACAAATTAAGTAATAAAAAGACCAAAAAATAAAAATTGCAGACCAAAAACTTTCTGAATTAGCACTCTCTATTTTGTAATGGATGCAGCACAGGAACTTATCAAAACAGACAAAATTACTCACAACATACAAATTCCTTCATTTATTGAATACTTAGGTTATAAATTGTCCATTATCTTTTTAAAAAAAGTTGTTTTCGTAAACATGTACTGTTTTTGGTTCTTTTTGGGGCTTTTTGGTCATTCTCCTTGTAGTGAGAGCCTGGCTGGAAGTATCTCTGCTGTCTATTTTTGTTTCGTTTTGCTCCTTGTATAACACAGAGATGTTATAACTATTATTAGAATATCATGAAGCATGCTTTTTTGTTGTTCTATAATCAAACAAATCATATATGTAATTGTATAAAATGTGCTATAGATGTATGTTTGTCTTTGCATTGATTTTATACCCAAGAGGGTCCATTGATTGGAAATAAAAATATTCTATTCTATAAGGTAGCCAAAAACTCATAACAGAAGCATATGTGCATCTTATTATAAACTTTAACATTAATTTATTTTTGTTTTGAAGGACCATTTCAACCGTCCAAGGAGATGATGCTGTTATTTTATGGCTTCTACAAACAGGCAACTGAGGGACCATGTAAATCACCTAAACCAAGTTTCTGGGATGTTATCAAGAAAGCCAAATGGTAACAATATTAATCTGTTACTTGATGATACAGTGTATTGTCATTAGAAATTTGATTATTGAATACAATCTGTTACATCATAATTTCTCCTTTTTGCGCTGTGAAATGTACAGTTGTCTTGGCATAATATTGTTTCACTTATTTCATAACTTGATATTTGTATGTATGTTTAAATCTGATAGGAATTAGGGTATGTCATTTTATTTGATACAATCATAGGTAACACTGTATACCAGTAGTTTTGTCTATTTCCACAGGGAAGCATGGAATAAACTGGGTGACATGAATAGGGAAACAGCCATGATTAATTATGTTGAGGAACTAAAGAAGGTATGCTCAAAAATAGTGTAAAGGTTATAAAATTGTTGTGTATTCCAGATTTTTGTGTGTATCTTTATTAATTATTACCCCTGCTTCCCACTACATCACCCTTGCACATGGATAGAAGGAGAGAGGAGAAATACAGGTAATAATTTTTCCCTTTCTGACTGGATGATCATTGTCCTTCCCAGAGAAGGATCACCTATAAAGAAAGAACCCCTCTCAACTAAGACTTTAGCTTCTTTTGACCAGTTGTCCTTTACTTGGTTGAACAAATTAATGGTAACCACTTTTTTTACATATCTGACATTATAATGAACCTTGCAGCATGTTTTTGTAGCAGGAGGGAATATAGAAATGGTTTCTTATCGTAACATTTGCTGTCCGCTCCATATCTCCTTAACCCCTTGAAAGATTTTGATGAAACTCGGTAAAAATTAATGTTCACCATTTAAAGATAATGAGCAGAACCCATGATCGGTTGATGTTGGGTCATGGTCAAGATCACAACTATGTCTCAGTATCTCCTAGTCCTAAACTCTGTGAAGGATTTTGATGAAACTCCAGTCAAATGAGCACCTCATCAAGACGATGTGCAGAACCCAGGAGCGGGTCATGCTGGCTCAAGGTCAAGGACACAACTTAAAGTCAAAGGTTTCAGTCTTGAATTTGTGTCCGCTCAATAGCTGCCAAACCACTTGATGGATTTGAATGAAACTCTGGCCAAATGTTAACATCATTGAGATGATGTACAGAGCTCATGATCTTGGCACTGGAAAATAAATACAGGTGATGGGTAGATCACTCTTTTTAACTGCATATGGAAAACTTCATCGAGGCCTTTTCTTTGACCACTTGAATAGAATTAGATCAGTAACTTAATTTGCCTTTTAGAAATCCATGCTGTGCACACTCATTAACATTAATTCCTTCAATGTTCCTCTTTGCAGCAGGTGTTATAACTGTCTTTTAAACTGCTTTGTTTTAAAATAGCGAGACATATCAATTACATATGGCCTCTCTCTCTCTCTTATCATCCATCTTGAGTGAATCTCGAGAGTGATTAATCTAAGTTGTAAAAACTTATTACTCAGTTGAAAATAAATAACTTAATACATTGTAGTATGAAAGAGAGACAAAAACTAGAATGATTAAAAATGTTGAAAATGGGGGATGAGAAACAAAATTATCTGGAAAAAAAAACTGTATTGATCTGTATGTGTCATTTGTGAGAAACTTCACCTACCAGAAAATAGGGGCCAAGTACCGGTCCTTCCCAAAAATGATGGTAAGGGTAAACAACTAAACTGCACAACTGTGTATAACTGAAATACTGTAAAAATCTGCATTCACCACATTAAAAAATCATATTTAATAATGTTTGAACAGGAAAGAAAAAATAATAGCATGTAAGCACATTAGAGTGATCTACTTTATTATTAAGTGAGACATAATAGAAAATTTCAGACAAAACATGATGGTCAAATTCAATTGCAGAGGCAAATAGATGAAAGATATTTTGATGCACTTAATTCTAATATAGATCCACATGCATACATTTTAATAAGAAGTACATATATCATAAGTTCCACAGCTGTATAGTAATTCTTTCACTGTAAATATGGAAACAGCAGACGTACTTTGATTTTACAACTTTCTTCAGAAGACAGGAGTTACAGTTTTTCCACACATTTTATTAACATCCTGTACCTGCAATGTAACTTCCATGTAGTTGGATGTAGTTTTAGATGCACAGGTCTAGAGCTAACATACAATGTTATATTAAGAAAATCTGCAGTAAGTGTAGCTTCATTTAATGTGAAGTTTAAAATTGAATGTATGATATTATAAACAATATTTTTCAGACATTAAAAGATTGTACTGCACAATGGAATGAAATGTCCAAAAATGGTGATCCAAGGGTATGATTTCTTTTGCTTTTACTGACCTTTCGCTCATTTCTCTATTCAAGTCATCTGTATTGGGATATCAAGATGGAATAAGATGCATAAATTCACCAAATAACTGTATTCCTTTTTATTTTTAAAGATACTTCTGCACCAATGCAAATTTTCACAGCCCAAATACCAATACATCATTACATGTATTAAGAGCACCAATATAAATTTCTGTAGCACCAAAAATAAGTTCACAGCACCAGTACAAAGTTCCACAGCACCAGAACAATGTTCCATAGGACCAGTACAATGTTCCACAGCACCAGTACAATGTTCCACAGCACCAGTACAAAGTTCCACAGCACCAGTACAATGTTCCACAGCACCAGTACAATGTTCCACAGCACCAGTACAATGTTCCACAGCACCAGTACAACAGTACACAGCACTAGTACAATGTTTACACAGCTCCCATACAACGTTAACACAACATCAGTACAACACTTTTGTCCGGAGCATATCTCCAAAAGTACTGAAGGAAATTACTTGAAACTTTATACACAGACAGAGGACATTGAGAGATACTGCAGTGCCTAAGAACCATTACTATACATTGCCTAATTGTTTAATTATTCCCCTTTGTTACATTTTCTTGTCCATAGCATAACTTCAAAAGTACTGAAGGGAATTACTTGAAACTTAATACAGTGATAGAGAAAAATGAGGGGAAGTGCATTGCTCAAGAACCATAACTCTTTCTTGCCTAATTTTTTAATTACTCCCCTTTGTTACATTTTCTTGATTCTTCTTGTCTGGTGCATAACTCCAAAAGTACTGAAGGGAATTACATGAAACTTAATTCATAGAGCACAATGATGGGAAGTACATGCCCAAGAACCATAACTCTACCTTGTCTAATTATACCCAGCCAAATACTAATATTTTATTAGATTACATACTGTACCATATCCATTCCTCTCACTTCAAATTTCTTGGTCGTGGAAAGAGCACTTGGAGGGGGGATGGCCATGTCAAATAATGCTCTTGTTCTGTACAGATTTACACAGATTCAACAGCACTTAAACAAATTTCCTCAACACTGATCTTAGTGTTGAGGAAACTTGTATTAGTGCTTTTGAATCTGTATAAATCTTGATATTAGCAAAATCTACAGCAACAGTTTTATGCAAGCTTGTTGTATGGAAATTAACAACACAAAGATCAAACTGTTATCAGTAACTTGATATTCATTTCATATCTTCACCTATCACTGTACTTATTTCTGTATAAACTGGTGTGGAGTGTGGCAGTGAAGCATGCTGTTTTATTTTCATTATCTATCTTTAGATACTTCTTTTTGCATGATAACTAGAAAGCACATTTTAAGTATACTGTTCACTTTGTAAGAAATCAGCTCTTGGTTCACTATTTACATTTCGTAACCCAAATATCTGATGTAATAGCAAGTCTCTAATTGTTGCTGCATTTTCTATCTGTAAAAAGTTGGATCACATAGTTGTTATTTATTAAGTGACATAACGTGACATCTTTAACTATGATTATAAAGATAGCTCTTTTAAAATGATACAGTAAATCCTTGCTCAACAACACCTCTAAAGCGTAAACACTCTTGAAAGACTATAAGAAAGACTTTTTTGCAAAAAAGGTTTATCCTTTAATGACTTAACCTCCACTTGTTTCTGTAGCAAATGCAGCATAGTCTACCCAAAGGTACATTTTATGTATTCGTTTTAGAGAGTCGGAACTGTAGGTAAAAGTATTGCATGAGAAATAACTTTTCAATGCAGGATGAATTCAGATGCGCAAACTGTATCGTAAGGTGTTAATTTACCCTGTTTCCTGGACATATTACATTCAAGCTTTGTAGGCCAAAGAGGGCTACAATTACAAGAGTAATAAAATTTTAAAATGTCAGTAAAAGTATGTAATTTCCTATGTACGCTGTGCAAGCGCACATAAAATTGGGTCAATGATTCTGGCGTTAAGACCAGTTGAGATTATGATCGTGTTGAACTGTTTGATATTAATACTTCAAGGAACAATGACCGGGAATGATGATGTCCAAATTTAAGTTGGACAAGTATATTTTAAAAAATTCAGGAAGGGAAGTATTAAGTAAAAACTCCCATGCTATTTTGCAGATTGTTGAGACGATGCCCCAGACACAGGATGTTGGTGATTTTATGGAAGTATTGGGTAGTTTTTATGAGATAGTAGAGGAGGAGGCACCTATGAAAAAAGCAACAGTACCTAATGGTGTACCGCTGGATGATGGATACAATACTGAACCCTCTACTGATACCTCGACTGAACATGGTAACTGTCTTCTTTAGAATTTTTATAGACATAGCATCAATACAGTAGTAATTAAATCAATTAAATGTACCCAAATTTTGCTTTGTTGACCAGGTTTTTTAGTAAGATGAATATCAGCAGGCAAGTAGTGTATTTTAAGCTCACCTGGCTTTGCCATGGTGAGCTTTTCTAATGGATGATTGTCTGTCTTCCTTCAACATTTTGTTTCAAGCGACATCTCCTCTGAAACCACTGGGCCAATGTTGATGAAACTATGCAGGGATGTTCCTTGCATGAAGCTCTACCAAAATTGTTCAAAGAATTCCATTCCATACAGAACTATGGTTGCTATGGCAAAAGATAGGAAACACTTTGAAAATCTTCTGCTCTGAAACCACAAGGCCTAAAGCTTAGATATTTGGCATGTAGCATTGTCTAATGGGCCTCTACCAAGATTGTTCAAATTATGACCCCCGGTCAAAATTGACCCTACCCAGGCGGCCACTTAGTTTTACATAGGCTTATATAGGAAAAACTTTAAAAATCTTCCACTCTAAAACCACAAGGCTTATAGCTTAGATATTTTGCATGTAGCATTGTCTAGTGGACCTCTTAAAGAATTTCTTCAAACTATGCCCCTGAGGTCAATATTGGCCCCGCCCAGGGGGTCACTTGTTTTACAAAAACAATATATGAACATTGTCAAAGTATCTCAACTATTGTAACATCATGCCTATTAGCCTCCACCTACTTTGTGCAAATACTTGTCCTTGTGGGCCACAGCCCATCATGGCACCCTTGTTGTTTCTAGTGGTTAAATTCAGCTAGCAGAAGAGGATCACCATTGATCAGTGCTATGTTCAGATCTGTCCTGATTTCAGGCTTTTAGATCAAAGAATTTCCTTATTTGTTAATATTTAAAAAGCCAGTTTCAGGCTTGGAAATTGAAAATTGGACCTGTGTGTTGCTTATGTGAAGAGAAAGGCTGGGATTACACTTAGGGGTATTGGGGTCAAGGTCACACTTAAAGGTCAAATTCCGAAATTGATCTAAAATGTCATATCTAATGAATAACATCAGCTAGCATGAAAAATATGCATGAAACTTTATCTATTTATTCATCATTTTTAGAGAAACATTGGTATTGTATTTGGTAATACTGGGGTTAATGTCAAGGTCAAACTTAAATGTCAAAGGGTCACATATTTACTAGTAATACATGTACATTTATAATTTGCATATTGTTCAGTAATATTATTTTAAATTTTGTCTCCATTTGTCTTGTGATATTGTTTATATTAGCCAGTATTTTCCCCACATATACATGTCATGTAAGCTATGGAAATGGCCTTCAATTTCTGGGGTTTTCTATTGTCAGAAGATGGCCATTTTGGGATCAGTTTGTCATAAGTTATAGGCATAGAGATTGTGACACTATAAAATGTTTTCATTAACAGAGAGGGTTAGAAAACTTTTATGTTTCTACACTTACTGGGCTGTTATTGAAATCTGTTTCACTATTATTTAGTATACAGTCATGTACATTGTAATCAAAGAAATTAAAGCTATGTTGTATGGAGAGAAGAGATTGGGGAGGAATAGCTATTTCAATATGTTTAAGTTTGATTATAAGTTAGCTTAGTTCTGTTTCTCTAAACTTAAGATCTGGTTCTAGTTTGTGATTAGTATATATAAGATGTAACACCATGATATATTCGTTTTTATGCATGGTATATATATTTATCTGGTATCAAAAAACTGTCATGGCTGTAAAGCGATTGTTAAATACATCACAAACTTTGTCTCGTTGCTGTATTAAAGGTGATACTATAGAAAATGGCACAGAGGAACCAGCCCAGCCCCAGGAACCAGTACAACCTGAGGGAACCAATCTACAGAGCAGTGACAGTGAGGAGGAATTCTGTGACACTTCTGCTGACCTAGAGGTTTGTACACGTATACCGTCTTGTAACTATCTTTTATGGTAGAGGATAGATATATTTTGAGAAGTGAGCCTTGTTTTTCCCTTGGCATTTACCATTCTAATACACTTTCATTGTAACAGTAATTCTGAGAGGTTTCGTCACTTTAAATTTGCAACTTTTCCAACTTCAATTACCTAACAAAAGAATTCTGTTGGAAAAGTCCAACACAAATACTTGTATAAACTGCGAATTGTTGACAGACCATGAGCGAGGGTGTGAATAACCACTGCTATAATTATTGATATAATACAAAGGATGATTGAGCCTAATGGCTATTGTCAAATGATATTGAACTTTAACTAAAAATTATTTATTGACACATATTGACACCTGTGGCTAAGATTCTATGATTTTAGTTTTAGCTTTCAAAATTATTTTATACATACCATGACAACTAAGCAATAATTAATATGTACATATCTTCCAATGTCTGCTCGCCTTTCGTCGTCATAATGAGTGAAACTCCCACGTTTTCGTTTGGCAGTTTCTTTAATTATTTTCTTAACATTTTCATTTGCAATCTGTACAGATGCCTCACTCATGCTACATGATGTTAAAAATCTCAACCTGTCTTTCCTATTTTCGGGTGTAAAAAAAATACAAATAGACAGTCACTTTATGCCTCCTTGCTGGCGGCATGTGCATTGAAAATTCATAAGTTCATGCTGAAGTGACTAATTTTTCACGGTATTCGCGATTGACATGATTGATACCATTCTGCGAAAGTTTGTAGTCACAAAAAAAATCTGCAATGTGAAAAACAAGAAATATAGTATTTGCAAAAGTTTCTTGGAATACAGTAACGTATACTGGTATATTGTCCAGAAATTTTCTATCATTCTACTTGGTTGGCATTTAAGAAACAGTATTTGTTTAAGTGTTGTTTCTTGTCTGATAAAGAGATTTGGAGTTTTTGATGCAATGTGTTGTAGAAATAAAAAAGAATTTGTCAAATTTAAAAAATCTGAGATAAAGATATTTTGACTCGGGCAGTATCTGGTATGTTTCCAGCTGTTATTTAGTGAAACTGAATGACAAGAAGGTTATAACAGCTTGTACTTAAAAAAGATTGTTGTTTTATTAACCAGGTTTTCCAAAGGAAAAATCCTGGTTATTAGATTGAGGTATGTCGGCGGGCGGGCGTAAACAATTTCTTCTGTGCGCAACTCCTACATTTCTCAACAGATTTCAACCAAACTTTCACAGAAGTATTATCATGAAGTGCCCGGGCGCATATTGTCGGGGTTTTGTGATTTGGTCATTTTTGACCTAATTATGGCCCTTTGTTTTTTTCACATATGTAATTCTTCTGTGCGCAACTCCTTCTACACTTCTTAAGGGATTTCAACCAAACTTTCACAGAATTATTGTCACCAAGTGCCCTAGCGCATATTGTCGGGGTTTTGTATTTGATCATTTTTGACAGAATTATGGGCCTTTGTTTTTTCCACATAATGTAATATATGTAGAGAAATACTCTTCTGTGTGCAACTCCTACATTTCTCAAGGGATTTCAACCAAACTTTCACAGAACTATAATTGTGAACTAAAGAATTTTGAATATATAATGTTATGCCCCTGGCCGTCCGTTAGCAATTTTGTGTCTCCTTATTTAAGTATATATAAAAGGGAGAATACTCTGTTATTATGAAAAGGAGAATACTCTGTTATCTGTTATTACTGTCTATTTTTAGAATAGATTACCAGTCCTGTATACTTTGGAGTATTCTGTTACAGTAAGATGACAACATTTCTCTTGAGACCACTGGTTCAAACCCCACACAGAGCAAGTTTTTGTGTTTTTTTTTGTGTTTTTTTTTCTTTCTTTTTTTTTTTATAATTTTTGCCTGAATTATGGCCCTTTGCTTTTTTCCACATATGTTATATATAGAAGAATACTGTCACGTGCCCACTTCACGTTTTTTCACTTTGGTTCCCAGTCAGTACTTGAATGATTTCAACAAATGCAACGTCAAAGACATCCAGGCGTTTATGACTTGTGACGCCGTATTCCATATTACACAGAAGCAAACAATTATCCTCTATATTTCCTTTGATATGGAAAAAAATACTTACTAACCAGGTTTTCTGAAAACAAAATCCTGGTGATTGTTTGAGGTACGTCGGTGGTGGGCCGGTGTAAACAATTCCTTCTGTGCACAACTCCTCTTACATTTCTCAAGGGATTTCAACCAAACTCTCACAGAAGTTTGTTATCAGGTGCCCTTGGGCTATTGTCTGGGTTTTGTGTTTGGATGAATTTTGCCTGAATTATGGCCCTTTGCTTTTTTTACACATGTAATATATAGAAGAAGACCTTTGTTTCTTTTTCACATTATGTATATCTACTGACTTTAAAAACACATTTGCGCTCGGCCAGCAGACTGGAAAATGAAAACCTGGTTTTGTGACAATTTCCTGTCACTTGTTTTTATTTTTAAAACTGTAAAATTAAGTTTTTAAACAAATTATGTGTTTTTATACCCCCCGAACACAAAGTGTTAGGGGGGGTATACTGGATTCAGCTTGTCTGTCTGTCCGTCTGTAGACGGAATCTTGTGGACACTAGATCTCAAATACCCCTGGTCAGAATTTAATGATACTTCACACAAGTGATAAGTACAATGCTTAGTTGTGCATGGTCCATGTTTCGGGTCTCTAGATCAAAGGTCAAGGTCAAAGGGGCTCGGGATAGTAAAATCTTGTGGACGCTAAATCTCCAAAACCCCTGGTCAGAATTTCATGATACTTCACACAAGTGATAGTACATGCCTAGTTGTGCATGGTCCAGGTTTCGGGTCTCTAGGTCAAAGGTCAAGGTTACAGGGGCTCGGGATGGTAAAATCTTGTGGATGCTAAATCTCCAAAACCCCTGGTCAGAATTTCATGATACTTCACACAAGTGATAAGTACAATACTTCGTTGTGCATGGTCCAGGTTTCGGGTCTCTAGGTCAAAGGTCAAGTTCACAGGGGCTTGAGATGGTAAAATCTTGTGGACGCTAAATCTTCAAAACCCCTGGTCAGAATTTAATGATTTTCACACAAGTGATAGTACAATGCATAGTTGTGCATGGTCCAGGTTTGGGGTCTCTAGGTCAAAGGTCAAGGTCACAGGGGCTTGGGATAGTAAAATCTTGTGGATGCTAAATATCCAAAACCCCTGGTCAGAATTTCATGATACTTCACAGAAGTGATAAGTACAATGCCTAGTTGTGCATGGTCCAGGTTTCGGGTCTCTAGGTCAAGGTAAGGTCACAGGACTCAAGATGGTAAATCTTGTGGACGCTAAATCTTCAAAACCCCTGGTCAGAATTTAATGATACTTCTAGAAGTGATAGTACAATAACTAGTTGTGCATGGTTCATGTTTCGGTCACTAGATCAAAGGTCACAGGGGCTTGAGATAGTAAAATCTTGTGTGCTTTTAATCTCCAAACCCCGCTGGTCAAAATTTAATTTATTTCACAGATGTGCAGGTCCAATAATTAAAGCATCAAATACTACATAAATTTTAAATACTGTGTCAGTGGGATGTTCGGGGGGTATTCATCACCTTCAGTGATAGTTCTAGTTCCAAATTGTTTTTCATTGCAGATGCTAGGGATTCAGAGACTAGAGCAGATTGCTACACCAGTTAAGTCTGTGAAATCAAATCATGTAAGATTTTCTGACAGGGATAGTGATTTGACAGACAATCACAGAGACGTCAAAGAAACAATTCATGTTGCTCAAGGATTTCCATTTATTTCATCAGACAATGGACAAGGGGATATTCTATTTGAAACAAGTAGTCCCATGAACACTGCATTAGGTGCTAGTAATTTTAGTGGTGATTTCAGTACGGATATAAGTGTGTCAGACGTTTCGGCTAATAATTCCAATATTGTGGGTGTGGTTGATGAAGGGGAGGAGCCTCCAGATGGAGGGGACAGTGGTGACAGAGGGAAGGATAAAAATCAGAAATCAAGTCAGGGAGGAAGGAGACAAGGTACCCTATTACTCTTTTTCAGTATAAATTTGTCACACTTTTGAAAATTACACAAACATATTAATAAGTTAAAGGTGACAGTACTGAGTAGCAGCCATTCCTGACTTTTTGATGACATGGATTAAAGACTTAACCCTTACCCTGCAAGTTTGTAAAATTGACATGTCCACTCTTCAAGTACCATAAGATTTGGTTGATCATGATCTGCACTTGTAGCAAAGATGAAAATCATATACTGTCTACAGGGTAAAAGTAATATAAGGAAAGTGGAAAGTCATTCTAGATTGGCATTTGAGCAAAAAAGATGTTACATTTTATAGAAACAGGGTTTTCGGTTTTGGTATACTTGTGAAAAGGTTTTGCTTCTAATAGGTAATTGTTGTAATACATCTATACATATTGTGCATTAATTGTTTACAGGATCTTCAAGAACAAATTTACATGGTAGTGGAGGGAGAAGAGCCTTGCTGCCAGGTGGAGGGTCAGGGGGAGGAGGAGGGGGTGGAGAACAAGGCCCCACACCAGGGACCAGTGACAATGTTAATGAACAGATTACTACTATTCTAGTCAGATTACAACAAGATATGGCGAGCGTTCTGGACAGGCTCAACAGACTGGAAGCACAAACCAGACAAAAACAGGTACTGTGAAACAGTCAATGTTCTTTGGGCACTATTTTTGTAGAATTTATATCGGAGGACATCCATGAATTTAAGATCATATTATGATTCATAACAAGTTTTAACAGCTCTGGCTAACACCGTCTCTGTTTAAAATATTTTTGACCATTAAAAACTGTATATACAGTTGCAAATATTAAAATTACAAAATAGTTAACGCTATAAAGACAGTACTTTGATCTTTAGATTGCCTCTGTGTCAGTAACATAAAAATCAGTGAGATTATCAGTAAATACATTTGATTTAATGTACTTCTATATTTATTTTAGAGAGGGGCATCTGAAGGAAAATTTGTAAGTAATATTTAAGTACCTTTCATTCATCTTCAGTAGCAGTTGATTAGTTTATTACAGTTAATGGTACAAAGGTACATTTTGAATATCAACTTTCACGGGTGTAAAGTTTGTTGGATTTGAACTCACTTTAAGCCAAATAGATACCAGATATTGTTAGGTACTTCTGAATATGCTCTGCTTAAGTTGAATTGGAAGATTTGCCAAAATGCCTCTTGTTGTTAAAGTGTCAGAGGAACATGCCATTACATGTATGTTCCATGTTAATTACGGAAAAGGAATTATGGTTTTATGTTGTTTTCAGAAATTGTGTATAATTCTAACACAACTAATGGGAATTTTTTTTGTGTACATTTTTCTATGCCAGTGTATATAGCTGTAACCTATCATGGGGTTACATGTACATGCAGTGCATAGCATCTTCTGACATTTGGTACTCTGAGATAGTAACTCGCATCTCTTTTGTTAAATCATCACCAAACAGGGATACAATGTTTATTGGCATACACTCTCAGCGAAGTCCTGTAACCAGTAAGATTTCCAAGGGCACTCATGACTTTTGACCCTGAAAGGACTGAAATATCACAAAAATAGCACTTTTTGTCTCTGTCTCAAATAATTTCTTTCAGATCATCGCCAATCTTGGTTGATATAGTAACTCTGCTCAGTTTGATAATTTCATGTAGCCAAATCAATCAAGGCACATTAGAGTGATGCCCCTTGAATTGATGAATTTTTTGCCAAAATGACTTTCACTATTCTTTTTCTTAAATCTATACCAAGTGTGGTTATTTTTTTTTTCCAGCATAAGATTTCCTTTCATTTTCAGTAACATTGCTTCACTTTCATGTCAAAAGTGTTTTGTGACAGTCTGACCCCCTTGTTAGCAGATGCAAAATGCCGTCTTTGAAGAGTTAAATAGTTAAAGCTTTCAGTTACTGGTAAACTTGTTTTGATAGTTATATGAAAACATGTAATTTTTCTGTATTACAGACCTGGTGGCCATTTGCAAACAGGGCAGGAAGAGCAGCTTTCTTCTTTCTTATATGGCCGATCATTGTTCATCTGGCATTGTCATACTTTTTCAGAAGAAGAAGGTAAAAAAAATTACAATGCTTTATAGTACTGATGTTGTCAATCTTTTAGTGATGTCAGTTGGCCTGCCCGCATGGTTTAAGTTCAGGCTGCTGACTTGAAATAACTAAACCTTTCACTAATTGTTGGTCATTGAATCCAGTCCTGCCACCAACCATTCCCTGTAGGTGAGAGGGTTAGCAGTTTCGTATTGAGGATAGGAAATAAATGAATTGCAAAACATGACTGTGTTAAACAACAAAACAGTGTTGTAAATTACTTTATCATGCTCCCACTAAGGGGAGCATATAGTCGCAGCTTTGTCCGTCTGTCCATATTTGTCTAAAGTATAACTCAATAAATGTTGAAGGATTTGAGTTGATACTTAACACTATGATTGAGGTCCTTGAGAGTAGATGCAGTGAACCATAACTCTAGATTTCACTATTTTTTAATTATTTCTCTAATATGTTTTATGCTTGTTCAAAGCATAACTCAAATATTATTGAAGGTATTAACTTGAAACTACACACAAATAGAGATGATAAAGAAGTATTTGTACTTTTGTTATGCCTTGCTTTGTACAAATCTTTGTTGATATTGATTTGAAGTTTGTTTCTGTTTTTGCTTTCAGGAAGAGATAGATGGAAAGAAGCTAGTTTTTACTTATGGGTTTTATTATGTTTAAATTATTTTAATGATCTCTTAATGATTGTTAAGTTCATTGTGAAACCAGTGTTTTAAGGTTTTAATCGGCCATGTGACAGCATAGCATCCTGTCCTTGTACCTTTTTCACTAACGTTTCAAAATATGATAGTAGTGAAAAAGAAATGCTATTAATGCATTTATATTGAACCGCATGAAATTACGCTTTTAGAAAATGGCTATTTTTGTGGCAATTATATCTTTCAGTCTGAACAAATTGCAAGAAATAGAAATTATGTGGATATTAAACTTGTGGTTTACTTCAATTAATATCCCTTGAACATTATCATTTTCACAGTATACGATGATCGCATGGCGATTACCTGGAATATAGGGCAAAGGCCTATTCTACAACCCTTTGTGCATGTTGCCATAGGTGGTTGAAGTCATTCCTGCTAATGTTAGAATTTTTAATCCCAAATTTGGAACAGAATGATATCAGCTTATTTAATGAATAACATTTTTGAAGCCCTGATAAAATCATTTTGAACACTGGTGACTTATCTCTATAGTTAATATTTTGGCCAGTTACCATCTTATTTGTGTTGAAGATCATCACAAGAAAAGACCATCGTGTGAATAAAGTTCTATAGCAGAAACGTCAATGAAGAAAGAAAGCTGATCAACTGAGACAGCTTTACTGTCTTGCGGCTGGTGGTCTTTGTTCACAGGACAGGCTGCTCATTATTGATACAATAAATTTTTGGATTACAGCATCTTTATTTAAAACTTTTTGCATATATTTGATGTTTGTAGTTGTGATTTCATCTCAAAACATGTTGTGATTGAAACAGTTCATTGGTGTAATATAATGCAATGTTGTTCAATGAAAGCTACCATTTTTAAATGAGGGCCAGTTTAAGTTTGTACTTATAAGGAATGTCTGTTATGATTCATGTCTAAGGTCTTTTGTTAATGAAGATAAAATGATGACTGCGTGCCTGGACTGGATACAGCAAGGTATGTTTTACTACTTGAACACAATCTTACATGTGTTTCATTTACTCCAGCATTTAGCAGTTACTTACAGTATTTCATGCATGTGGACTGAATTTGTTATTAATGTATCAAGTCGGGTCAGGTAATAATTATTTTTTAGGTCAGGTTGAAAACAACATTGGTACAGAGTACGTAAAACACACAAAACACAAGCTCTGTTGAGCTTTTAACACCAACTTGCCTGCAATCCTTGGCATTGATTTATTATATAAAATTTCTTGATCTTATTTTTTAAATATTCAACAACCAAACATATTCTGTTGAGATTTCAACTACAGTGGTTTTAAAGTGAAAAATGTGAGAGTATGATAGTGTGCTACAAAAGCAGTCTAACTAAAAGAGGTAACAAGCAGATCTAAATGACAACGATGATTGGAACATGGCAACACTAGTGTGACTCACCAGTACATGTTTTCTTTGGTATTTACCATTGTACTGTTAGTTGAAAAGTGCTAAATTTGCTCACTACAAATTGGTAACCTAGATTTATGGATTTTTGAACCTAGTAATAAGTCTATAAGTACATGACTAATATATGTACATGTATATGTAAAAGTACTCTTACGTTCTCCTTGCAGTGCCTACAACAATCTCTAGCATTTCAGAAGAAGTATTTGTTGTTTGATTGAATTAGTATGTTAGAGAAGTGTACTTGTAACAAATTTATTTTTGCTATGGGGGCATTTGCTTTTGCATTAAGAAGTGTAATTGTATGCTATTAGTGTGAGTTATAGTTAGTAAGAACAGTGTAATTGTAATGACTATTATGTGAAGCTGTGAGTTATAGTTAGTAAGACAGTGTAATTGTAATGACTATTATGTGAAGCTGTAAGTTATAGTTAGTAAGACAGTGTAATTGTAATGACTTTATTATGTGAAGCTGTAAGTTATAGTTAGTAAGACAGTGTAATTGTAATGACTATTATGTGAAGCTGTAAGTTATAGTTAGTAAGACGTGTAATTGTATGCTATTATGTGAAGCTGTAACGTTATAGTTAGTAGACAGTGTAATTGTAATGACTTTTATGTGAAGCTGTGTTATAGTTAGTAGACAGTGTAATTGTAATGACTATTATGTGAAGCTGTAAGTTATAGTTAGTAAGACAGTGTAATTGTAATGACTATTATGTGAAGCTGTAAGTTATAGTTAGTAAGACAGTGTAATTGTAATGACTTTATTATGTGAAGCATAGGTAGTAAAAATGTGTAATTGTAATGAATTTATTAATTAAATCTATGTGAAGCATTAGTAAACATTTGTAATTGTAATGAATTTGAATCAATTTTAGAGAACAATGTACTTGTAATGATGTTATTATGTGAAGCTGTGTAAATCATTTTTGTTAGAAATTCAGCTGTGATATACATTGTGAAATTATATTAAATATTTGAGAATCCAAATCTAGTATCCTTATCTAATGTATAGTTCAGCTGAATACATATATATGGTATTTTGCTTCCATAACATTCCAATTTCTCTTCTGCAGTAGTATGATAAAGGGTTCAAAATACTCTAACAAAGTTTTGTGAGCTTGTCTTACTTAGAATCACTTCACTTCCTGAATGTATTGCTCTAATGGTCTGACTGGAATGTTTTTAGCAAGTTTTGTGAAAATCGTTTGCAAAGTTACCAATAAAAAGCTAACGGAGTTCACTGTGATCTTGACCTATTTACCCCACATAACAGTAGGGATCATCTACTCAGTAAGACTAATCATCCTAAGACATTTGGAGACTGTGGGTGATTTAGACCTCAAGGTATTGATTGGTAGAGTTTGGGTCACTGTGACCTTGGACCCAAAAAACGATAGGGATCATCTACTCTGACCAATCACCCTATGAAGTTTGAAGACTGGGTCAAGTAGATCTCAATATATTAAGCAGAAAAAAAAATCAAAAGTTGAGGTCACTGTGACCTTGACCTTTGACAAACTAACGCAAAAATGATCGGGAACATCATGTTACAGGGAAACTTCTGAGCAAGTTTGATGAAAGTTAATATAACCAATCGGCTTGAAAATCATTCAGAAGGAAGTGTTGGTTTACCAATGATGACATCATCAGGAACAAAAAGTGTTGGCTGATATGAGAAATAACAACATAATTCTTTTTAGTTTCCTGCACCACCTTTTATTCTCCATTAAATAAGTTGCATTAGTACATTTCTTTGTATAAATAACAAAATAGTTAACATAATTAATTTTCCAGAACTGTATTTTAAACCTTCATACAAAACCACACAGTTATTGTTAGAGTATTAATCATACAGGTGTGTAAAACTTATCTAAAACTCCTCTGTTAAAAGGGATAGGCAAAACAATATGACACACTGTATTTTGACTACGCTCATATAAAGCTGGCATAAAACATGAGAGTTACAAAATCAACATGAAAGTGAAGGTAATTATCCTAAAACATAAACCAAGTAACCCAATTCTTAAGAGAGATTTGTCTGTTAATGGGTTTTAAGACATTTTCTGTATCATCAGGGCCTTGTATTAGAAACAGGTTACCTTGCTGTTGGAGTTACCACCCTTGACCTATGAACATTATGCATACAGACATTTTCACTAAATCTAAAGTAGAGTGGAACTAAACTCTTCAAACAGGGGAATGAAGTCTTAGATATACATGTACATTAAATCTTTACCCTCATAGACCTCTTGCGTATCAGGCATCATACATCGATACAAATAATTCAGTCTGCCAGCAGACTTAGACAACCGTTGGTCTACACTAATGGTTATGTTATAGCACTTCAGCACATTGTGGTACTACTTTATCACTGTATTTTCCATCAAATGATGAATCCCATTTTCAACAACAATGTCATCTCTGCTCATTTTGGAGGTACTACAGACAGTTTCTCCAATTATGACGACAAAACTGTATTTGCAGTGTTCCTTGCACAAATTTAACACCTATGGCATATACTACATTAAATTACATTAATTTCTCCTATAATATTCACAGGTCTGTTCTTGTAACGCTTTGATATTTCCCCTTCCATCTGCAAAAAGGTAAAAAATCAATATATATACATGTAGCTAGGGAATATTTCTAACAGATCCATTATCATACCAGAAGAAATTTCATTAACACTACAACTTTCTTATTCTGTATGTTTTCATGTATGATAACTTAATACCCTAAGACAGCCGAGCAGAAAATCACAGTAATGTTGTTTTGCTACTAGGTAACACTGACACAAAACTGAAATTTGTCCAATTCATGTATCTTAACAATAAATTCAAAATATAAAACAAATGCAAATATTAAAACAACTGAGATTTTCTCTTTAATAAAACTCTTTATTACCTGTTTTTTCATTTCTTTTGTCCGCTTCACAAGTACCTCCACTTTTGGGACAAGTTCTTTTTCTTCTGCAGTCATATCATGCCTGCGTGAGATGGTCTCTTTTTGATAGAAAATCATTTTGTCTGCTAAAGTCAAAGTGGACTTCAAGGTGTCTTTTAGTCTTTCAACATATCTGAAATAAATACATGCTGCATTAGTACACACTGGTTTCAAAAGAATAAAAATGTAAATTGATTGCTGTGTCATCCCTTTTTTAAGGGCCGGGTATTTCAGACTTACACAACACCTCCTTTCTGAGCAGATTTTACCTCCTCAATCTTACCATTTAATGCCAGGTACCAGACAGCTTTATAAGCTGGTGGCTCATAAACCAACCATACTGGAAAAGACCCCTGCTGCGACTCAAACCTTACACCTACTACTGGGCAAGATTGGGATCCCTGAACTTCCATTGCAATGATTGAAAAAGATCTTGTTTTAAAACAAAAGTTCTATCACTGTGCTTGCCAGATGTTGCTTTTATATTCAATACCAGTTACTGTATCTCACAGGAAGCAAAAATTAAGAGTGGCTTTACAGGAATCCACATTTCTTCATAACTGAGCTAAAATAAGAAGCTGTAACATTCACATGGGGCAGTCCGTGCCATTCAAAAAGGTTGCTAAATTTGCAAAAACTGCAAAGTGCAGAGAATTTAAAACTGGCAACAGAAATTTTTGCTTTTTCAGACTAAGTTTTTATACATTGCCCAAAAACAATTGTTATTGCCAAAAAGCATGGTTCTTTTTTTTAAACCTAGGAGAAATGCTGATGTAACACTATATTATTTCTGTTGTTCAAAAAATTTACATTTTTATTCCTGGCCCCTTTTTCTTAGTTTACCTTGGTGAATCCCTGATGAGCATGAGGTGTTGTATCTGTACAGATGTTAACTGACCAATCACATCCTTCAATTCTGTTGCCATGATTTCCACCTGTTTACAGTCTATCTGTATGGAAGCTGGTGCAGTCTGGAACTGACTAGATGACAGTACATTTCCTTCTCCACTGAGCTCCACTATACGTTGGCTGAGAAAGGCTTCCAGCTAAAATTACACCACATGATGTTCTTTTTACAAATGTAGATATACAGTTTAACATTCCAATGACAATCTCTCTTGATAACACTAACTGCTTTTATACTGAAGTTTGGTGTTCTGTACATATAATTTTCATCAGAGAAAACTCTCATGGATAAAAAATGTCTGAATGTTAATGTGTGTTAAAAGTGGCTCTGTGCAAAAGGCAACTGAATAAACATAATTGCCAGATGAAAAGACCTAAACGGCTCTTCTCAATTTATGACAAACTGAATTAGACAGTATATCTTGAAAAGACAAAGTCCTTCAGTCAGTGCTTTTTAAAATGGAAAGCAACCATCACAATAAATAAGTACATTAAAGTCAGGTGAAGAGCCATTTACTCCTATAAAGAACTACATCAGTACATCTTTGCCACCAGACTCTGTATTCATGGCGATTTTTTTAATCGTTTATTCATTGTCTATTTCAGTCATAAACCTTGAAGAACAGTTATAAACATAACCCTGACTTTTACCTCTATGAGATCATCAAGGAACAGGTTTCTAGTTCTTGGATTATCAAGTATGGTCAGAGCTTCCTCCCCACTGGCTACACCCTCTGAAATACAATTGAACCTTTATTAGTTTGTCACCCCGATTATGCAGCCGCTTGCAACCTACAGTATGTGGCCACATTCAACAAATACACAGATTGACTGCTTAAGACAGGTTTTACTGTAGTCAACTTTGGTGTACTTCAAAAACTGCTTATAGTTGAAATTAGCTATTTAAAGATTAAAAGTTGTATCATTGATTTATCTATTCCGTTAGTTTGTATTTATAAATACTTAATTATATGTACCAGGTGACCCTTGTGTAGACTCTGCCTGTACTGTATCCCCTGTCTCTCCCCAGTCTATCTCCTCGCCTAACTGTTCAACATCTATATCTACAGTACCCTGAAAGTAGAAAAAACAAGTATGTACATCAGGAAGGCATAACTTAGTATCTGACAGTTCATAGGTTTTGTACAACCTGTTTGAACTATAGAGCAGACATTTCCTCTGTTCCAACTATATCGCTGACAAGGCTAACTCCATCATTTTCAATAATTCAAGCGCCATACTCCAAAAGTGCATTGGGCAATTTTGCTGGTTATTGAACTTGGCCTAGAAAAATTTTATGCACACAATTATTTTTTAATATGAATTATTCTCCCCAAGATGGATAACTGTGATGTGAACATCCTGACCGGACTAACTAATTTTTCCACATTTATGATGAGATCAAGGCCATAGAAATCATGGTATTACATAGGGTACATGACAAGCAAATCATGTAAGTTCCCAACACATGGATATTGCAACAAACATCTGTTCATGTAATTGAAATTTAAACCACATAAACCTTTGTTATCCTAGAGAGAAAGTCATCAACACCTCTACATCATTTAAACATATTTGTATTTCCCGAGATATCAAAAGTCCCTATATCTGCCTCAACATTAACTTCATTTGCATTTCCATTAAGATCTCCCCAATAGTCTGTGAATTATTTTTTCGCTAATTGATTTAGGTTATTAAACGATGTATGGAAACAATTTTTTACCTATGATGTCAACTTGTGTAATTCTGTAACACTTTGCAAGTGAACATGTATGTTCTAAGGTCAAGTCAATATATCTTCGGGCTTTCTACTCCAAATAACACACTCACTCACAAAGCTAAATGTTTTTTACCATCTTGAGAAATTTTCCCACAAATTTTTCAATTTGTAGATAGAAAACTTTTGGTCCTGCTCAAAGCTAGCTTAGCCAATCTTGGAAAAATCAAATGGGCCTGAAACTTTGTCAGAAATTTTATCATGATATGTCCAGTAACAGGATATTCATCAAATCATCCCTAATTGGAACTACCCAATACCTGTCCTTATGAACACCTCCACTTTCAAGTTATTCCCAGATTAAAGTCTATACTGCCAAAACATTAACTTCATTTGATTTCCAGTTAAGGGCTCCCCAAAACTGTAGAAAATTTTAGTAAGAATTTTTACATGTATAAACAAGTTGTTACTATACTTGTGTAATTCGTAACACTTATTGGTTTAATCAAGTAGTTATCTTGCCTTTTACTCAATAACAGCCCAGAAAATAGCTTTTACCATCTTTTTTTCAATCCTTCCATTTATAGAGTTTTGTTCCTGCTCAATAGCTTAAAAGTAAAATGAATGCTGCCGAAACTTTGTCAGAACATGGTTGGTCCAGTAACAAGTTCAAATTCTGTCAAGATCAAAAAATGTGTGGTGTTGAAAAGCCTTGTGTGTCAGAAAAAACCAAGAAAGCATAGAGTTAGAACTAAACAACTTGATCATGATCTGCGTTACTAATTCAAATTGGCTCATAGCATCTGTATCAATTTATAATTATCCTGTCTAAACCAAATGAATAACATTTAACCTTTCCTGCATGTATTGGGTAAATTTCATGATAGGTAACTCACAAGTATTCTACAACAACATCATCCTCATACTTAATATCTATGACAAACAGTTCAGTTCAAAAAGTGGTCTGGTTTACAACCATCTTATCCAATTCATATGTCGACTGTAAAAGGCCTTAATCTTTTATAAACAAACCCTGGTACACAGTTACCTGAATCTCTTGCCTGAAAAGAAACAGATGGGCGTAATGATGTCAAATAGCCTGGGCTCTATCACTACATCTTTCAAACGTGGCCAATATTTCTTTTTTCTCCAAACCTGGTTAGGCAATTTAGACTAGACTTTATAAAGATAAACACATGATTACAAGGTTTTCTACAATTTGACATGGTGACCTAATTTTTAAATTAGGGGACTAATTTCACAGTTCAAACTTGACCTAGTTATTTCCTAAATAACTTTCTGTTAGTTTGATGTAGGTCAGGATGGTAAATATAGCATCTGGTTAGCTTACAAAGCAATGCTTCTATAATTTGGCTTTTGACTAGTTTTTAAACTGAGATGACTCAATAAAACTTCACCAAGATTTCAGAATGTGAATTCACAGTTTTTAAGACTGGACTAAAATTAAGGTCTCTAGAGTGCTTACAAGAAACTTTGATGAAACAGACAATTTTTGATCACAAAACCTTGACAGAGTTATGAATGCTCAGGTGTGTAAATGGAAGGTTTATAGATGGCAATCATGTAGACATAACTAACAACACTAAGCCATACCTCTAGAACTGTCAAAGAGTGAATTATACCCCACAATAGCTTTGTAAGAAGTATGGCAACCATAAGCAAGGAATGGCCACAAGGACATAGGTTGAGTTTTATACAATAACTTGTGTAAATGTATTCTTTTAATAGCATACAAAATGTGTAAGGTAGAATTATAATTATATTGGGTTATAGGTTTATTAGCATCCGGAAGGCTTCTTTAGTTAGGTTCAGAGTAACCAAGAGACCTTTGACCCCAAAGTTAGAACTAAACAACTTTATCATTTGATCTGTCACAGTTTACCGAAAACTATTCATTCAGTTATTAGCCTTTCATAGTATCATCCTATGAAACTGTTTTATAATTCAGAGTCACTGTCTTAGACCTTAAGATGAATAAATCCATTTTAGAAATTTCACCTGAAGATGTACAGCTGTGTAAAAATTTTTAAATCGATAAAAGCCTTACAGACTCACGTAAGCTCCTTCTACAGTACATCACATCATCCTCATCCTTGGTATCTACTGACACCAAGCGAACTTCCTGTATTATAACGGTGCACGTGGTTTATTAAATTGGCCATGCTTTCCAGGTTCATCATCCGGTGACTGTTTTACACTTCAGATCACTGTCTTGACCTATACCAAACCCCAACATGGTAACTTGACGTCTGAATCTTTGACAGGACTGAAAAGAAACAATGTCATCAGGTGAAGTTGTTCAAAGTTATAGCCTGGGCTTCATAAAATCACCCTACATCTTTCAAACAACCGTATGCCCAATATACCCCCCCCCTTCTTTTGTGGGGTATACTCCATATCTTCCATATGGGTCGCATGGGATCATTACACATAGACTTCGTATAATGATAGCGTATCAACATGGTTACAAAGGTTTATACTCCAATTTGACATTGGTGAAACCATGCTCTTGGAAAGTTAGGCTGATCCTATTAAACATGTTCCAACACTTGACCGAGATTTGGCCTAAAATTAAACATTCTGAAAGCTTAAGTTTTATGTTTTATTAATTGATTCAGGTAGAAACTTTATAAAATCCAGATGCGGAAGCTTATACAAAATGCTTCTATGAATTCATGGCCCCTAGTGACCTTGCTTTTAAACTAGATGACCTCAATATCAATAGGGGCTTCTACAGATGATACCTTCATGCCAAATGTGGATATTGTCACACAGTTTAATTAAGATTGGACTAAAATTAAGGTCTCTAGAGTGCTTACCCGGAAGAAACTGTTGATGGACAGACACCAGACAATTGTTGATCACAACACCGTACGTCATAGGAATGCTCAGGTGAGCTAAAAAGGACACCACGGTTTGTAGCAAGGCAATCACTGTAGACATAACTAACAACACTTTTAAGTACAAATGAGTCATAAAATGACAAATACCTAGCATAATAATATAAAAATATTAAGATAAATACTGCAGGAAAAGGGGTCAAATGATCAACAAGCTTTCAACCACAGTACATTCACCCTCCCAAGCCCACCTACCAAAAAGTGTCATGGGTCTTTATGGTTTCAAACAAGAAGATTTTGAAAATTTCCATATATAACTCTTTATGAAACAAGTGACCTCTGGGCAGAGTGGGGCCAGTTTTGACCCTAGGATTCTGATTTTAATAAACTTTGCAGAAGACCACGTCATAATGCTACATACCAAATGTCTATGCTCAAGGTCTAGCAGTTTTGAGAAGATGCTTGAAGTTTTTCTTTTATCATTGCCGTGGAGTTCTGCATGGAATCTAGTTCTTTGAATACCTTTGATAATAGACAAAGCGTGGTACATTCCTGTGAAGTTTGGTTGAATTTGGCCAGAGTTTTAGAGGAGATGTTGCTTGAGTGAAATTGTTGACAACACACAATGGACAACTGGACACAGGGTGATCATAATAAAAATTAACACGGAATACATACCTATTGAGAAGAAAACTTCTGAAGTCTTGGTAGTACTTCACTGCACCTTTCAGATTCTGAGTTTTAGCTGCTACACCATCAAAAACTTGAGGTAAATCCTTGACAAGGGCAGCTAACTCTGATTTTATCTTATCTCCCTAAAATGCAAAGTGAAACTAAGAAATCTAATACAATGTATATTCATTATCAGAATATATGGAAAATACTCTCTACTGGTGTAACTGCTGGATATAATGTGTAATTGTAACTTTCACTAAGGTTTGACCATGAAACTGTTTTATTTGCATAGAGAACCCGTACTGACCCTAAAATCCATAGGAGATGATCCATGAGCATGAAGACGAGCAAGATTGGAGATCTTTGGCTACACATTTTGTAATTACCTGAATGCATTAATCTTTTTTCTAAAACTCCACATAAAATCTTTAGAAGCAGATTCTTTCCTTTTACAGAGTATAAACAGACTACATGTAAAATATATTCATTTTTACTTCTTAACCTGCATATGATAAGTAAACCTGCCTATGAAACCATTGCAGATCTTATCAACCTGCACAGTCTGATCATGATCTGCACTGTTTGCTATTCACTCAGCCAGTAAATCTTAAGTGAGCATCCCTTTGATTAATTAATAGTACAGCCCAAATTGAAAGATGGACAAATCCATTTTTGAAATATAGCAGGGTAAGGGTTAAAAGATAAATGTCACACTCCTCACTTCAAATATTACATAACCTTTCACACAAACCTTGATTCCAAGTTCCTTACAACTGTTACTGTACTTCTTCCTCAATTCTGCAGCTTTGCTCAAATAATCAGACTCTTTCTTATCAGATTCCTGCAGTATGAAATACACAATTATCACTTCTGCAAGAAGATTTAGTAGAAATTCATATTTCAGTTTGTGTTTACTTAAACATAAAACCAAAGCACTGAAAACACTGGCAGCTGTTGTTATCATGTGCACCTGTACTTCAAAACCTTAGAAACCTAATAACAGTTAACTCTGTACACACAACTCTGGATACAGCAAAATTTTGGATATTACAATTAAATCTTTTTGGCCCTATTTTTTTGTCCTTTATCTTACATGAAAATGCTATATTGATATAACATACTGCAGATAAAGGAAATAGATTTAAATAGTCCCAAAAAGCTTGTCAATGCAGAGTTTACTGTTTGCTTACTTAGTTAAGTTAAGAGACAAAGCTCTCCAGTTACTTAGAACTTAAAGAAAGTCTGGTCAAAGCAGTGATTATATGCTCACCCTTAAGGGGGAGGGGGGGGGCATTAAGAATGCTAGAGAATCGTGAGATTTACTAACCAATAATGAAAGAAGATAAACATTTTCGTTTTTGGAAACATTTTGGAATCCAAAGGAGGCAACTTAATACTTTAACTGTTCCAGGATCATGCACAACAATGGAAAAATGGTTGAAAAATATATAAATCACGTACACATTTTTCATTTTTTTCTATCATTTTTTTTTTTTTTTACGTTTTTGTAACTTTTTTTCGGGGGTGGGGGGGGGACGGTGGGTTGACGATGTACCCTCGACTTGTCCGGACCGATTAAGATTTCAAAATTTCCTGATCCCTGCTAGAGATGGAGAATGAAAACAGAAGTATAAAATTGAACTGCATCTGGCAATTTGGCATATTGTACTACAACTCAGATTATTCTAATTTTGGTAGCACCTGAAAGGGAATTAATAAAAAAAATCTTACTTATTAAACACAAAAAAATATTGATAAAAGACCATTTTTAGCTGGGTACATGTAGGTCTAGAAGCATACCATAATATCATTTCAGAGGTCATACATGTCATACAGAGCTTTCAAACAGAATAAAATAGTACATACCTTCTGAACTTGCTGGCACTTTGCAATCTGTTTCTTTAAAGCTGGTATTTCATATGTCACATTTCTTATTAACATCTGAGCTGTTTCCGCTGAAAACATATTTTCATTGAAAAAAAAAGATAATGACCAACACTTTTGAGTTCTGATGCACTTTTATTACTTTCAGATCTACATACAATATTCCTTGTTTATCAATGGAAGTTCATATCAATACAAAAGCTGCTCAAAACCAGAATCATTCTAAAACAAATAACTGGCTATATTAAGATCCACTGAACATGTTTTTATCTACCCTGATAATGTACAAAATGAGGCATCTTCCAGTAAGAGGTCAAAACTAGCTGTTCTAAGTAAAATGGCTGCTACTAAAAAGGTTGTATTCTATAGCACTTGAAGATCAAAATAATGACCATCACAGGCTGTTGCTGACGTTCTGAAAGAGTAACACTACATAACCCTACAATGTATATTAATGTATTGAGGATGAACCATAATCAGCAAAAAATGACTAAAAACATACCTAGAAACATTGCATCTTTTTCATAAATTCTAATGATGTCATTCCAGTCTTTCATTTTCTGGGACGAGTACTGCCCAAAGATGTTCTTCTCCCCTGCCGATGTGTTCTTCAGTATGTCAATTATCTCTATACAGTGGAAATAATTGATATCTGAAATAAATGTGAAACGGGTAATGTACAGACTGATCATGATCTACATGGTCTCAAAGCTAGAGACATTTGTTAACACCTGAATAAAGGCTGAGAGGCTGAGATAAAAATTATCTGAAGTCATAATTCATGATGTCATTGAATTTTGTAGTTTATATGAATGTTACTACAAAATGTATTTCACCATTGGATACTGAAATATTGCTGTAATAGATGATACCTGTACATAAAATGCCTTAATAATCTGGACAGATTACTGTCTTCAAAATCTAGTGCACGCTTTGTAACATTTAAGGAAGGCACATTCTTTTAAGGCAATACAAAAGGGCAGAAATCACATTTATGAAACTGATAAAAAGATTGTAACTACAAAGTAAATTATATTTTCATACACAGTCAAAAACTAGCATAACATGCATGTGCAAAAAGGACACAAAATATACCAGCATTAACTGTTGCTTTTGGTTTGCTTCAGAGGAGCTACAGAACTTATAAACTTACAAATTCCTTCCAAGAGATGTGCAAGTTGTTCATTTTCTGGCATGTCTTTTAAAGCTGCATTAATCTTTTCTCTTACGATCAACGACGCTGCCTGCCATTGTTGTTTACAGTGGCGACGATCAATCAACCAATCTAAATAAGGCAAAAGAGTTAATCAAACAATCAAAGTAAGACTGATTCAAATGCTTTTAGCACTAACCTCATAATGGAGACAACAATGTATTTATAAATCCTGTGATTTAGCTTAACAAGTTTTTTATCCATTCATTTTTTTATGTTCAGCAGTGCTACGGAATCTCCTCTTGCTAAAAGTGTGCATTGCCAGAAATTTCTTTAAAAAAACACAAGCACAAAACAGTGACACAATGCTGATGTCACAATTTCTTACAAATGCACTCAAATAGGGTTACAGAATAATTATGTCACAATTTCTCGGAAAAGGACAAACACAAAAAGGGAAACACAATGTTGATGTCAACATTTCTCACAAAAGTAAAAAAACAGTGACATAGTGTTGATTTAGCTATTCTTAGAAAAGTACAGTGGTATTGATGACTAACCCAGTAATTTGTTGAAGTGTATGTCAATGGGCAAGTTCTCCATGTCCTGCTGCAGCTTTCTTTACTGTATTGTGCAACAAATACGGATTGCACTAAACACTTTAGAATTAACAGCTTTTTCCAATCAAACTCCTGAAAAAAATGCAACAGAATTAGAACAAGCACTGAATAGAAAGTATTGTTTTCTGATTTTTGTGATAAAAACAATAACCAAAACAAAGTTTACCAAAATTTACCCTTTCTTGACTGGCAGCAAAGGATTCTGCCTTTGCAACAAGTGCAGATCATGATCAGCCTGCACATATACACAATATGATCATGATCTCCATTCCCTATTGTTTGCTGTTCAGCCAGTTAATTGTCCTTGATCACCCTTTTCAACAACCATAAATTTGTGTATACTACATTACTCCATGGAGAACTACAGTTTACTAATAGTACTGTTCAAATTGAAAGGCGGAAAAGGGACCACTGTTTCTTTAACATGTATCTTTGGTGATTCAAAAGAAGTAAAGTATACTGAATCTATTCAATAACTTGCCATATGTTTAGCTGGTGCAAACACTGTTACTTTGTTCTCACTTGCAAATACAAGCATAACATAAAACAAAACTTTTGTAAGCAACTAGCAAAATAAAAATCTGTTGATTGTTTAAGGAAAACTAGAAAACTGTATTCAATAAAAAAAAGTTACATAATTATGGTAACTTAATTGTAAATACCCCTGAACACTATTGCTAAGTTTCAAGTAACTCCAATGAGAGGTTACCAAAGTTATGTGTATGATAGTTATTATTATCTCGCATGCAAAACTTTAACTACAGCCGTGGCCATAACTGTACAGCATTTCTCGATAGTATTGTTTCATACAGAGACGTTTTACACTAGCTAAAATCCGATACAACTTTAAGTGGAAGATTCTATTATAAATAACCGCTCAAAATAGGGGTGTACCATATACCTAAGTAGCCAGGTATCGATCGATAAATACAACGTGTACTACCCGACCTTTAGTGTGAGTGGCATTGTTTAAAAAAAAAAGAATTTACATTCAAAGTTTGTAATTAAATAAATACATCTCAATACTGTTTAATTTCACAAAATTCGTAACAAAGGTGAAATGGAAAAATATAGGTTACTTTCCGTGACTGAATAGAATACGATCGCACATCTTGAAAATTTAGAATCTAACTTCAAACATTATTTTAAAACGATAATATTACAATCCCATTATTACGGTGTCAATATATAATGGACAACTTTAAAAAGATCTGTACAGGTATTTACGAGCATGTTGTGAACAGATATCCCTTATACAAAAAGAGTGACATCGATGAGTGTACAGAAGTTTTCCCGAGACCTTCATATGCAGCTCCCCGGAATGTGATCGAAAGAGTACAAAAGTTATTCTTTCACGGTTTTGTTTGTTTGTTTGTACTTGTGCTTATTAGGTCCACCAACTAACCACAGTAAAGATTTCGGCAGGCAGGTAAATTTGAGTGCTGCGACTTATTATTATTATGATCAATTTCGGAAAAACATTTTCTTCTCATTTTGGCAAAACATGGACAGGACGATGTGAGAAAGGCATTTTATGAAAGAAGTATCATATGATCATCAATTATGTAAAATTAAGCAGCTATAATACTCTTCGTTATATCTTAAAGAACTGAATTGTACAAATATTGTCATATGCATAAAGACAATTCAAACAAGGCTTGAGAATATGCACCCAGAAACCGTGCTTTTCGGTTTTATTCAAAAAATGTATATCATGACTTCATTAGATACTAGTTTTAGCGTAAAGTTCCGGAAACATAATACATTTATAATAATTCATGAATTTGCGGTAGCGATTTAGATTATCAGCAAGAGATATATTGAATCATTCACAAAGAAATGACCCCTGCCCCTGAATCACCGCAGGAATACTACAGAATGTGAAATTATATATATTTTCTCCCATATAAACATCTTGGTGGATTGTAGAGCTCTACTTCAGACCGTTTTGGATTTTTTGCAACGGGCTGTAAATATTACAAATACTGATATCACACGGTAATATAATAATGTGTTTCATTTTCTTATTTTGGAATCCAGACACCTTCGTGTGACCTCTTTAGAAACCTCGAGTCTACGGGTTCAAACTCTGGTTATGAAGATTGGTTTTGCGGCACAACCTGTCAACAAATATAATTGAGTAACACGGATATTTCATACTGACCTTGAATTGGGTACAAGCTACGCTTTTCTGACCTCTCGGGATAAACTGAGGTGTAACCTCACGACTTTGTGTATCACGGCTTTGAGAAGCTATCGTTTGGTAATAAATTACACCGACTCCAAAACTTTCTTAACTCTATGCTGCTACGCCAATTTCTCATGAAACGGACTGGTGATTGGACAGAGCATAAACTGCTACATGAAGTTACTTTCCGGGTCATGTACAATAAATGCAAACTGGCTGAGATAGAGATTGGTCAGATTTTTTTTTGAATCATGAATTCTTGGCAAGTCCACTAAAAATAGTCGAGAGGTTAAGATCGCCGGTCAGTTTTTTATGTCACGCTAATAACGTGAATAGTTGAGAAAGACGACACTGTCTTTCGGAGGATGAAGTATTTGACTAAATTGTCAATCCCCAGTGATTTTAAATCCGCTGGAATCTTTTTACCTTGTGCATAAGATCTGCCACATTTACTTGTCTTCATTCTGTATTTAATGACGTAAAGAAATGTTTAAATTTAAGCACATGTACTAACGTGGTGAATGTACTAACGACACCCCTATTTTAAGCGGTAATTTTATAATGGATTCTCCCACTTTATGTATCGACAGATGTATCGGTTTTTTGTAAGAAAGAAAGGTGTATAGGCGTAGGTAAACTAATATGAAATGCTGCAGATCAATGGCCACGGCTGTAAAGTACATGATTGTATCTCATTTCAACAAAGGTCATGATTTGTAAGTTAACTTCAGTCGGGACTTATCTAACTTAATTGTTTGATACCCCTGAGAACTACTACACTACTGATGCGATTCTCGTTAAGATATCGCTTTTACTTGCAGCGAACTCTAGAGAACGAGAACAGCAGGTGCGCATTTTGCATGAGTAATGAAGTGTCCAGGAAAAGAGAAAATGTTTTGTCAATTTGACGTTTTAAAACAGCTTTAAAAAGTATATATTTGATAAATGCATACTTTTTTATGTACAAACTTACAGACACATGACTAAATTAATCTGATATTACTGAAACTCTCGTGTATTCAAGAATAAGCCCACATATTTTGGACCTAATATCACCTAGCCACTGCCTAAAATAAATAATAATTATTTGTTTCTATTATTTTTACTTATGACTGCTTGCTAATGTAAAAATAACAAATATATAGTCTCTAATTATGTTTTCTATATCTTTGTGATCCTGGTCGGGGCTCTTTTTCTGTAGCAGTCAGATTCATATCTGTGGTATTTTCCAGTCTTTGCTATAATTTGGCAAGTGAAGTAAGGACTATCTGCACTTATATTCATTCTCACAACATGATCTTTAGATTCTTTTAAGCTCGAACATAATTGCTCAATCTAAACGGGCAACATAAGAGCTCGATATTCTTATCCCGTGTAGTCCATATGGCATTCTATCCGAAAGCTACTAAACTCTATTATACAGTGGGTGTGTCCAGAGACAAGTGGAGGTAGTAAAAAATGTTTTTCAAAGATAAAATGTTGAAAACCATTCATTAGTTTTCGCCTTCACACACATTAACATGGGCAAGAAAGAAGGAAACCTGAAAATATGTCAAAAATACCGTCCCGACGTCAGAAATTGGCGAGCTTGGTTGAATTAATGTTCTCTGTTTTAATCGAGCATTTCACCTGAAGTAGCAAAAAGATTTCATTTATTATTCGTAAATTGTTTCTTAAAACATTACTGTAGCATTAAATAATAAATGTTCAACGTTAGCTTTATTGGTCTACATACCAATATTGAATAAATACAATTTTAAACAACAACATATATCGAAAAATGCCTCATTTAGCATAAAAAGAAATCAACATAAAGACCTTCTGTAATAAATCGCTATTAATTGTTATTAAGTATTACCCATTACTTGTACAACAATAACTTTACGTAGATTATTGAATGTTTTAACGGTACTGCAACGGCACCATTTCAGAAATTTAATCATTTGCTTTAACTACTCTGTTTCCACGCGGTTCAATCGACTTCCTAAATTTGCAGCATTCACAAAAACTCTAAAATTGTGGGATGTAATTTTTTCACCCTTTGATTGGTCTTCGCTGATCGATATACCTTTATAGATTAAGGATTTTATGTTTGACTTCCCTTTGAGTATGTCATTACGTTCTTTTTTTAGGAGCAATAACAGTCCCAGGAACCAATATGTTTTTGTTGCCTTGGGTTCTTTTCCAAGAACTAACTCTGCTGTTCTCCACTTTTATTGATCTTTAATTAGCATTTTCACTTTCCTTTAAATGTTCACTGACTGATTCTGGCAAGTTTCTAATAACAGTATTCTTCGATCTGTTGTTCATACCTCTATCTTTGGATTTATAGCTTTCACTGACTGTGATTATTGTCTTACTATCAAACTCATTGTTCATATTTGTATTAAGTGTATCCATTCGTTCGTCTACTGTTTTATTCACCCGTTTAATTGCATTACTTAAACGTTTATCAATAGCGTGTGCCATTTTATCATATACACTATATGTTAGCTTCCCTGTTATTTATTCTTTAACTCCAACTTGAACCCATAAATTTTCTCTCTCACATTCATATTACATGTAACCGATTATATGTATTTTGCAAGAAGTTCTAATTTACGAAGAGCAAGTTCAATATCCGGAGAAGATGCTTAGCCTGCCCTATAACTCTCTCTGTACATATATTGGACTGTTCGCCACCTTTCAACTTCTTATTATGTATAGGCTCAGAACTACTTGTTTCAGAAAAATGTCTCTTCCAGTTTGAAAACCATATGGTGATAAAGTTGTGGTTTTAACTGTCCATCTTTTAGGTTATACACATATGCATATTGATATGATATTTCCACACTAAACGTTTAAACATAGATCCACATTACTGCAGTAAAATAAGTTTGGTTTTACCGTTTTCACATTGTTTTTTTTATGTCATATTTAAAGACAAATAAATACAATGTCCTTTTCGCATTTAACTAGATAAATGGTCTGCATTTTACATTGGAAGATACAAATGCTCCGCTTCTCGTGTGATCCGGAACTATACAGCTATCTCAAAAGAAATAACACTGCAGATTTATCGACTGTTATAATATTCTATTTTTATTTGATTAATGTATAAGTGATAAAAAATTATTCTAAATCATAATTCAAATACAGGAACGAATGCTATACATGTACTATAAATACAGCTATAAATTATAGTTAAATATGTCCAACAAAACTAACGATTTTAAAATATACTAACCTCCCTTTAGATGAAAGGAAATGTTTTTCAAATAAAAATACATTGTATCTAAAACGTACATTATGACAGCGCCTTCTGTCATGAGATAATAACTTTTTATAATACACACGGGCAATTTTCTAGTGAAGCCAACATATCCTGATTTTGTTCAAAAACAACCTTTGCTGGGCAAACTTCATTTGAAATGACAGATTGTAGACAAAACAGAAATAACAATCATAAGCAGAAAATGCAGAGAGTGCATGAATAAAAAAAATGCAAGCATCGCAGCATCTGTATTAATAGCGTAGAGTGTAGAGAAACTCAGACTGACCCGTTACAAGAATACGTAATAACAAAAAGAAAGCTAAGACAATACAAGAGAAGCAGCCTATTAAAAAATAAAAGCATTCTAAAGTTATATCCGTTCTGTTGACTTTCAATACTTTAAAAGAAGCACAGGCTGGATATTATCACAAGTTTTAAGGGTATGTGAAAAAGAATAGGCGGCATTTCGGCATCTCAAAGATTATTTACTCTTTGTGTTTCTAAACTAAGATCAGGTTTATTCAACAAAGATCGCAAACATACATTCTAGTGACTTCAAAACACGATTGTATTCACATCTGAAGCTATTAACTACCGGTATTTACAGAGCCATTTAAACCAGAATACATTTCAGTCATTACTGGCTTAACATATTTATTTGACATAATTGAACAGTACGAGCGCATACCTGGAGAAACGTAACAATCCGATAAAGTAACTAAAATACATTTCTCAGTTTCTGACAGGAAGATGTTTTGAGTTTCAATATGCATTTAAATGTAAAACATGTGACCCCGGGCGGGGCCAGTTTTTACCACAGGGGCATGATTTGCACAAATTAGATAGAGGACTTCTATATAATGCCACATGCTTAATATCTTAGCTATGTGTCTAGTGGCTTTGGAGGAGAAAGCAGTTTAACTGTTTCCTTTTTATTACCACCGCAACCAGATTTCTGCATGTAGTCAAATTTTTTGAACAAAAAAGAAACAAATATTTCAGTATGTCAGCTGAATCTTTTAGACGGCATTGTGGTAATTATTGCTGTACATATAACTTGATGTCGTCAAGAGTTAAGTCTCCTTAGTGATAAAATGTGATCAACAAGATAGTGACACATATAATTAAGTCCGGATGGTTAGCGTTAGAAAGTTTTTTTCATTGTCAACAAGTATTTCTTTTTAGTATGTTATCTTGTTTAAGATTGCGGGAACTGTATTACGAAAACACTAGCTAATTTCATTTCACTATTTGCCCCTCCAAACACGAACATTAAGGCTTCTCTGGTTATAATTGTCTGATAATCCAAAATATGCTAAAATTGTTTAATTTATGGTCACTTTCATAACAACAAAATGTGCGGCCATGTATTTAAGTTTGATACTATGTGTAGGTTCAGTTGATAGTGGTCTCATTCTTTAGTCTGTAACGTGTGACCCTCCTCCGCTGAAAATATCATAGGTTTAAAAGCTCTTTGTTTCTGTGTTTCTTTGTTTCTGTGTAACTGTCAGTGTGAAAACTCGCGTTGATTTTAATTATCAACCCGTATGAGGCAAAAAAAGATTAATTGGGATAGTCAGATAGAGAGGCGAAACATAACTTACATGTTCTACAAATAAAAGATGCACCCGCCACTAAAAATAATCGCATTTTGAGAACAAGAAAAATTGTTAATATTGTAAACCCACATAAAATTGCAAGGATGCTTAGGTGTATTAGCGACATTAACACTTCTCGCACATGGACCTGGAGTTGAACTCGTCGATTGTGGTAACTGTATGTTTGAGTAATACAAGAGTGAAACATCATTTCAGTCTCACCACACAACTTCAATAAAAATGAATGAAAGTAACTCGTTAACGAGCGATGAAAGTCCCGAACCACCGAGAAGCATCTTGGGCAGATTATCGTCTTGGTCACCATCAGCTTTAAGTGAGTTGCAACAAAGCATCTTGAATTCAGTCAGTGAAGTGTCATCTGCAATTAGAAGTTTATTCTTGTCGAGAACTTTTTCAAACACGGAGGACTTTAGTCTAAATAAAAGCGAACGTACAGTTAGGAAAAATGCAGGAGAAACAAGATATACATTAACGGCTTTCGCGTGGAAGCCGATTCCAAAATTGCCTTTCTGCAAGGAATATGATAGTGTAAATATGAGGAAAACAAAAACTATATCGGAAAGTATTATGAACCTATCGAAAGTTCAGAGCATGAGAGAAATTCCACAAACAACGGGAAAATATGTAAAACAGAGTAGTAATAAAGATTTCGAGTCTCGTACATTTGAGCATTTTCAAAGAGCATCCGACTTCAACGAAGCTTCAGAAAGGCTCACAATCACAAATCATGCAAGTGCTCCTTTGGAAAACGCAGTGTCAACATCAAGTGCTAATCGTCGTAAACCAAGTAAACTAAGCTTTTGGATGGCTACATTTAAAATCAGCAAGGTTTCTTTCATAGAACGTCCTTTCATGCCTAGAGAACGCGGGATCCAAGAAGCGACGATTGATTTAAGAATAAAGTACAACATTGACTCCGAAATTCTTGAAATTACCGTTGAGAGAGCAGAAGATGTTACAGACTTACGAGACAATAATGAATTAATTAACTCGTTTGTACAAGTTAGCTTGTATCAACGTAAACAAAGCCAGAAGCAAAAAACAAGGACAGTAAAACTCTGTCGGGATCCGAAATTCAATCAACTGTTTTACTTTATTAATGTGACTCAGAAATGGTTTCACATCGAATGCATAAAGGTAGAGCTGTACCTGAAGAATCGAACTAAAACTGTTTGTCTCGGAGAAACACGCATATGGATAGATGATTTGGATCTCTTTGACAATGAGAAAGTAAGCGTTACGGAGCAATTATGCCCGTGTTACTGATAATGAATTACATTTGGAAGTGGTCCATTAAAGAAGATATATGCGCATTTTTTTCAAATAAAAATCCAGCTGAAATAGGTGTGTGTACAAAAGGGTAGAGGAAATAATAGCTTTTAACCCAATACACCAAACTACCGCTACTAGTACGAAATAATAACTTTCAAAATATTACTTTTCTTATTTTGACTGGGAGAGTCTTTTTAGAAAAAAACAACTGCATGCAGGAGTTGCTTCCCTTCCACTGCCAAAATCTCTACCAACAACAACAACACAAGGGATATCACTTCAGAGAAAGGAACTATCATTTAATCAGTCCGATTTTTTTATTTCTAAAGCACCAACTTTAATTTAACACATTTAAATGCACAGCAACCAAAAATTGCTTTTATAAAACTGTCACCAAAATACACTATGTGCAGTAAGATGCGCATAATGTCACTTTAAGTCTTTAGTTTTACACTCAATTGGTCAATGTAAACCGAATTTCATTTTGGAGCATTTTCAAAGTCTGTGAGCAAAGATTTGTATGTTATGCTGCCTGAAACGAATACAACAAAACAGCATAGTAACTATAACATCAAAACTTGACATGTACCGTTCTGTCTATTTAAACAACTCTCCATTTAAGCACAGTTCTGTACAGTGCCCGCGCCGAGAGGGAGTCGCTTCTGATCGGGGGATTTACATTGTCAACTTCGGATAGGAGTACCCCGCTCTGCCGCTACACCGCTGCACCTCGTGGTTATTTGCTGTCACCAGTAAAACAACTCATGAAAGCTGATGTTGTTTTAGTCCTGTTGTCATTCCCTTAAAATTACAATTATGGTGTTATCCGAAACGAATGTACTTTTGTGTAGTTCATTGATAGAACGCAAAAACTTGTGCGGGACGATGTCCTCGTCTTGTGGCATACTTTGGCGTTGCTAGCGTTTTAATTCTTGCATATCGGATCGGCATTTCCGGTGATTTTACCCATGCCGGAAAAATCGGTCTTGCAGGTTTGGTTTGATTTCATTTCAGCCTTCTAATGGCCGTTTTAACACTCCGGTATAGGCTAAACTTTTTCTCAGGTAGAAACACTTCAAAACGCACAGGTATTAGTAAACCGAAATCGGCTGTGTGTATAGCACCCTTCTATTCCAGACGACTCTCGTGAATTACTTGTGACGTAACGTTATAAACATTGTGACGTAACTTTCCCAAACACGACGTATGAATATCGTTTGTTTTTAGATAATATATGATTATTCATTATTTTGATAAGTTTGCAATTAGAAATCTACTTAAAAATACACGACGGTATGCAAGAAAAAGTTTCAATCATGAGGCATTTGGTTCAGATGGAAATATCCGTCAACTCGGGTGTTTTGCTGGAACTCGGCATAGCCTCGTTCCCGCCAAAACAGTGACCATCGGTGACGGATTAATAGTTTCTGTCATGAGCACGAGGTTCAGATCGAAATATCCGTCACCGAGGCTAACTGTTTTGGCGGGAACGAGGCTCTGCCGTGTTCACGTAAAACAGTTACCGGAGGTGACGGATATTTCCATCTGAGTCTAGTGTCTCATGATGGAAACTTTTTTCTTGCACACCGTCTTGCACTTTAAAGTAGATTTTTAAATGTAAACTTATCAAAATGATGAATTATCATGAAAAACGAACAATTTTCCGACGTTGTGTTTGGGAAATTGACGTCACAATGTTTATAATGTTACGTCAGAAGTATTTCACAAGAGTCGTCTGACATAGGAGGGGTGCCAGACCGGTTTTCCGGCATGGGCAAAATCACCGGAAATGCCGATCCGATATGCAAGAAATTTCGATCTGAACCTCGTGCTCATGACAGAAACTTAATCTTTCACGGTTAACGTTCTACTCAATGCAAAACCGGTTTAAGTCAAACCGTGTACGTGCTACAATACCGTTGCTAAATTTAGAGATAATACTAATATTTACTGTACAGAGAGACATCAAAATCATGAAATATGAAACGTATTTTGCTTCGCTGATGGTGTTCTGTACCAACGAAATATTGTTTATTAATATATCATACAATAATACACTTTATTATAAACCTATAAATGTTTATCTTGAAAACGAAAACTTCAAGGACAATGTAGATCTAACGAAAGAAAATGACGAGCACGAACATAACGACCGTGGATGGACAGCCGTGGGATACAAACGTGAAAGGATACAGTTGGCGTATTTGAGACCCCAGGTTTTGTACGAAAGAACAATGCATTATGCGAAACATTGATGATAAATTGAACGTTTTGTATGGTGACTAAAAACGATGAATTCTCAAAATGGTTCCAAAATACCGAAGGAATTTTCTCACTTTACAAAAGGAGTGTGATTCTACAAAAATCAAAGTAAAATTCTATCATATAAAAGAACAGATCTAGAAGCGAGAAGCAAAATGAATAAAATCAAATCAGTTCGCAATATTGCAGAAGAATGTATGAGTCATGACTTTGAAAATGACGTGGTGATTATGCAAAACTATACACAAATTCTACTTCAGTTTACCGTTCACGTAGTACACCGTTTTAGTCCTTTGTCAAAGATTAAAACTTGTCCAATTATCTGTAGTAAAACGTTTTCAGTTTTGATGAAAGCTAGTGTTAAGTCTAGAAATACATCACTTAGATATATTAAGAGTATCAATGAAATTGTAGAACAATTGCCATATCAAAGGTTTTAGTGGAATTAAATTTTACACTTGCCAGGAAAAAAATATTCATGAATTTATCAAACTTAGCAGCAAAGCTAAAATTAAACCTTTCCAAAATTCTGATCTTACTTGCCACTTTCTTACATTAATAGTCACAGTTAACTTATGTATTTTTAGTAGGCGATGTTTACAAGGCTTTCAACATTATACAACAAGAAAACTTTGATAAAGTATCACAGTGGGCCTGAAGAACAGAGTCTTTAATAAGTCATTGCTAAGTCCCCCATTAATTTTGAATTATATTTTTTCATTCCGAGAGACAACAAAACTATTTTACATATTACAAATGTAATAGAAACTTTATGTTTTTTTTACTTAAACAAAAGCAATGACTATAATTGATGATACCAACACTCTACCTTGCTTAAAAAAGAAAATGTAACAGATGAGACTACCTGGCATCAAGACGAAGAAAATTTAGTAAACCAAAAACGGGTGTAATTGTTAGTAAATGCATGTATTGAACTACCTGAAACGATTCACAACTTACTAGTGTTGCAAAACGTACTGCTTGAAATAATGTTATTCTTTCAATTCATTATAGGACGTACACAATGTACATTTTTGGTTCATACGAAAATTATTTTATGCAGTGACTAAATGTTTGTTTTTTTTAAATAGTTGCTCAATGCATACAACATTTGTGAAAAAGTCAAAACAAAAGGGAATGACTTTGATATGTTTTAAGGTCATGTCAGCACACAGAAATAAATAATGTTTTCCTTATCATCCTTCTAAAACTATCGACTTTTCTGCATCAAAGTAACACTGCATAGATAGTGACGTTTAAAGGTTATAAGATAATCATACCCCAACCATTAATAGATAATTAGGGGTGATAAATAAGGGTCAAAATATATTCAATATATTATACATTTGTATTTGGCAGAAATGTCTGAATTACAAATGTATAACTTATTTTTTACGAATATGAAGAATAAAATATCAAATAAAACATGCAATAAAGTTGGAGATACACAATTCTTATTCAATTTTTCGAGGTCATTTTACCTCACCCATACTCATCTTAGCCAATGCAATATAACAATCTTTGAATACTATAGTATGCTTGATTTTTGTCCTTTTAATAATAGAAATGAAAGTAAGTGTGTCTTAAAAAAACGATTATGTTCATCTACTTTTCGCTGAAAAAACCATATTTTTAAGAAAATAGGTAAATAAGTATAAAAATGCAATTTTCATGTATTTTTATGTTTTTTTCTCCAATATGAAAAAAAACATAAAAGTTTACCAATTTGAATTTCTCAAAGAAGGTTACCACTTAAAAGGAAAAGCAGGTCATAAAATAATTTGACTTTAAATTTAAGAACTTGTTAAGAGGAACACACTGTTGAAAAAATCTGAAATCGGAGTATTATTATTATTATTTATTCCGGCTTGTGAAAGACATGACATAATATCAAGGATTCAAAACTTTTTGGACTAAAATTACTCCTAGATACTTAATAGATGTTTTTTGCTTAATCACAGAACCATTGCATTGTTAAGATCAGACTCCTTCTCCAATCAAGGTCTTGATCCAAATAAAAATGATTCAGTCTTACAAAGATGTTATTGTACTAACTATTCACTAGCTGTCTCAAAAGGTCCTCGGTTAATAAATGTTCAATATCTTTGCACTTGCTGAAACTGAAATACCTGAGTAATCAGCATACGACAAAAGTTACTAAATTTTACATTCCTCATAACTCTTCTAATTTTCGTCCGATTTCAAAACATCTTTCAAAGGTGTGTTCATTTTAACATAGTAACTTCTCAGATTTTGGCGGCCGGGCAATGTTGGCCAAAACACTTTAATAAATGGGTCGATTAACTGGACTATTAGAGAGCTTTGTGTCGATGTAATCATTAGAGTAGGAAGTAAAAGAAATTGAAACCGAGGGGGTTTGTTGATTACAACCAAGTTATGACGGTCACATAAATCAGGAACCGTCTATAGAGTATTCCTGCATAAATTCAATATACTGCAGATCAAATTATATGTAAACCTGCAAAAATGAGCCAGACTGAATTAGCACAATCATGTACAGATTGCATATCAATATTCAGACTAGGGCACGTGTTTTCTAGATGAACATAATTTAGTCAATACTTTGCACACAGAATGGTAAATAGACGAACGTGATGAAAATCCTTTTATTATATAATCGCTAGTTTGATGGCGATGTAGATGGTACAGATTTTAATGATGACTATGCTGTTGATCAATGATGTCGATGATAGTGATTTTGGTATAGACGAGAAGAGATGCAGATTCTACTTAAAAATGATAGATAGAATCTACAGTGTACCTAAATGTAAAAAGTGTTTCTATCGGTTGCAGCGAATTTTTGAACCTATCCTCCGAATTTAGTTTCCGGTCGATTTTTCTTGACGGCGATAATGATAGTCGGTCGCTATCGTTACCTACGTCTAACCAATCTTCACATTTGCGAGTTTATTTAGTGCAGGTCTTTAACTTGTAAGAGTGCATCCGAAGTACTTGCTCATGTAAAGTAACGCTAGAATATTTTGATACACTTTTGTAATAAGATACAGATATGTTTTCTTCCAAAGGAAAGATTTGTCTCAAAATCTTGGCGCTTTTTTTCTTTACCAGCTTTGTTTAAATTTTGTTCTTTAATTATCAGTATACAATGTTTGTGCTGTTGACTCTCAGATAGACATTTTTGACAAATTTTCACATGCTACAAAAACATCAATCTGGCTTCACATTGTGCGAATTATGCTACTCGGTGTTTCCATTGTCCGATCAAGTATTTCAAAGCTCTTCGCCGAAGGTTTTGCTGTTAAAGTTATTTTATGATTAAACAAGAAACATGGCAATGCCACGAAACCAGGTTTTCAAAAATGTTGTTCTGATTCAAGTTACAAAGTAGACATGAAATAATATATCATATCTTTTTTAAATTACCTCCAAAGATGATATGACCTTTGACTGCCAAATCAAGTTAAAATCATGTAAACAGGATTTTCAATGTTAATGTCACTGTGACCTTGACCTTGGAGCCAGCCATGCGGAACATGCGTTCTGCACGTCATCTTGATGTGGTAAACATTTGTCTGAAGTTTCATCAAAATTCTTCAAAGGGTTGAAGAGTTACAGAGCGGACAGGATTTTCAATGTTAATGTCACTGTGACCTTGACCTTGGAGCCAGCCATGCGGAACATGCGTTCTGCACGTCATCTTGATGTGGTAAACATTTGTCTGAAGTTTCATCAAAATTCTTCAAAGGGTTGAAGAGTTACAGAGCGGACAGGATTTTCAATGTTAATGTCACTGTGACCTTGACCTTGGAGCCAGCCATGCGGAACATGCGTTCTGCACGTCATCTTGATGTGGTAAACATTTGTCTGAAGTTTCATCAAAATTCTTCAAAGGGTTGAAGAGTTACAGAGCGGACAGGATTTTCAATGTTAATGTCACTGTGACCTTGACCTTGGAGCCAGCCATGCGGAACATGCGTTCTGCACGTCATCTTGATGTGGTAAACATTTGTCTGAAGTTTCATCAAAATTCTTCAAAGGGTTGAAGAGTTACAGAGCGGACACAATTTCGTTTGACGCCCGCCCATCCGCCCATCCGCCCATCCGCCCATCCGCCCATCCGCCCATCCGCCCGCCATACCCCAATCTAATAACCAGGATTTTCAAAATTGAAAACCTGGTTAAAAAGGGCTTCATACAAATTGGTAACGAGAGGTGTAATTCGTTGAAAACATGTAACAAATAAGTTATAGTAAACGTGACTTCTTATATACTTAAGGAATAAGCAAACTCAAACAATTGATACCCCCCACCCCCCCGCCTAAAAAAACTACAAAATGAAAGGTTATTGTTATTAAGAACACAGCATCGACGCATTCAGACTTATTTTGGACGGGGTTAATAATCTCTCAGCAAACTTTATTTCTACCCTATTAAATTAAATCCCGAGTACTGGTTCCAAAGGAGAGTGCTAAGTTTCTCTATTAAGTTGTAAGTTTTAGGTTACACTTCTGTCTGATACCTAATCTATACGTATAAATGATATGACAAGGCTTCTTATACTCCTGATCTAGATACACTTATTAGAATTTTTATAACTTTCGGAGGGTAACCATTGTAGGCTGTCTTTCCTCTGTTGCCATACTTTTTCATAATATTTAGCCCTTTGAAGACATCTGTTAACGGCAACCATCATATAATACAGGCTAGGTGGATATTCCAGAAATTGCAGTCAGCAGCTACCATCATAAATGTAAGAGTGTTACCTTTCTCAATTAACACTATAGAAACTCCCATATTTTGTCGGGTAACCCCTTCTTTGGCTTGATCAACCAGAAAGATACAAAAACCCACAAACCTACATAGGGGTATTCGAGAAATAAGATTTTAAGTTGTAGATTCATTATTGAAGGATGAATGTAGATTATTTTAGATTGGAAATCAGAAATATATCTTAAAGCGTCTCTGTAAGTTAATTGAACTTTGAACTAAATGGAAATGACTTTAGATTCGTGAATGAGTAAAAAGTCACAATTAATAAGTTTATAAGATTTATAAACTGAAAATAAACTGTAGTTAGAAAATTTGGATGTTGACTTTGTGTTGCCCCACTCTTGTAGTTTTCACTCTGGATGGTAGAGAGAGAGATTGTTTTATAACAATATATATTATAAGGAAAACAACCAAATCTTACCAGAGCCCCTATTTTTCAAGGGATATATTTTGATTTCATAACGTTTCGTAGGGATTGATTAGGTGATCATTGTTCAGGCTTATTCAAATGCTACAGATAATGTCTAACATATGGCTTTCAAATAGATTATAGAAGAAAACCAGCCAAACCCCATTTCGGCCCTTGTTTTGCATGTGGTCGGTTTTGTTTTTTTAAATGTGAGTGAAGAGCAAAACCCCACTGGGACCCTAGTTTTGCACGTGGTCAGATTTGTTTTATAAGTGTGCGTGCAGATTCAACTTATGGTAAGATGGTTCAAATAGAAATCAGTTCTGATATACGAAATATATAAGAAACTATACTAAAAGCCTTATTTATCTATGGAATTCCACAATCATTCTGTCTGCAAAGTCCAGGGTATCCACATTACTCCATAGCTTTAAATAGTTCTTCCAATACCAGGTTTTATTCGAATACTTGAAAGTTGAGACTATGTTATTTATGTCAATTGTACGTTGTGCAGGAGTAACATCGTATACCTTCTCATTTTCCTACGGAAGTAAAGTTTGTACCAAAATATATTAAAATTCTCCAAATGTTTTCAGTGCCGGTGTTCCTCCTTGGTTCAAATGTAATCTAGTATATGTAGTGCAATTTTCTTTCCTGGTTGAAACCATTTTTTGTTCGATGGTCAGTCGTGAACAGGATCCACTGCATGTGCTTTTACACCATATTGCAGATTCCTATGACTAAATCTGAAATACAATTTATCAGCTGAAACAGTAATGTGTGAGGGTATTCGTTCATGCCTACTAGCAGATATATATGGCGGCTTATGCCATGTCGTGTTTCGGACTTTGCGGCATAAAAAGAAGAAACAACGAAAACTCGACAAGTAGCTGTTTTGTCGTGTTTTCGACTTGCCGAAGCGAAAAGAAAAAAACACGAAAAGATTACCGGCGAAAACACAACAATGGGCGAAAACGACGTTATTTTTCTTCGAGTTGGTGGGTTTTTATACGTCGTATTTTCGCCGCTTTTAATCTGTAATGTTTTCGACTAGCTTTTTGTCCCGCGACAATATAGCTACTTGTCAAGTTTTAGTGAAAACACAACGTATTAAACCCCGTCAACTCGAAAACTCGCCGTGTTTTCGCCTTTTGTCATATTTTGGCCTTTAATCTGTGCTGTATTTGTCTTTTCACCCCACCATGTCGAAAATACGACAAAAGACCTACTTGTCGAGTTTTCGCCACGCCAAGTCGACAAAATAGCTTAACGACAAATAAAGGGTGAACACACGACATATCAAAACCGGACTACTCGAAAACTAGACGACAAAATGCGTAGTGTTTTCGCTCTTTGTCGTGTTTTTGCCTTTAATATGTTGTGATTTCGACGTTCGTGTGTCTACCTCGCTTTCATTTCAACAATAAGCCTGAATGCCGAATTGCATCTCCCCTGGAGTTTTCATGTAAGAAGTCAACCGAGAATTTGTAGCAAAATAATAGTATGCATAAGTCAGTAATCCTTTGTCCGCATCTGTCGATGGAAAGCCGTTTCACTTGTGTTTAAGAAAGTCACAAACTTGTACGAAGTCTTCTTGGAGTGTCATAAATCGAGCTTCTTCAAAAGTTTGGATATAGATTTCTGGCCATTGCAAATACTTTTATAGGAATGCTAAGTACCATGGTGCGCATAAATGTATGGACAATAAATTGTATATATAGTGTTTGGGATTATTTTACGCAGAAAATTTATAGCGGGCGAAAACCGAGAGCTGGGTAGAACTTTACGGTGAATAAAGTTCCTCCCCTTGTACATATATGATATATATTGTATAGCTTTGGACTCGTGCTAGTACTGCTCTTTCAAATATTGGATTGACATTGAAATACAAATATTTGTGTTCTTGTTGTTTTTTTAAATGAGTTCCGGTCTCATTCAAGTCAAAGTACGACCGAAAACAGTTTATACAGAAACAAATCATGAATCATGTCTATATGTGCCTTCGAAACATCTGAACAAGAAACGGCGATCGTAAGAAATCGTCAATACGTATTCAACAACCCTAAATGAAATAGTTACATGATAAAAAAAGGAATATATAATACTATTATTTGTGGAGATTTTAATACAGAGCTTCATATTTAAATTACAGCTAATGAAGTAATTTCAAACCACAACTTGCAGAACTGCAGTATTGAATAAGACCTTCCAACAAGGCAACAGAATATCTCTTGATAGGAGAATTGTAACTTACAAAAGTTACTGACAATGATTAAATGGGTTCTTGTTTCTTATTGCTTAACGTTTATGATGTACCTATTCTGAAAAACGGTTTTCTCCTTGTACCATGCTTCAGTTACTGGTACAAGTGGGAAACAACTGCTTCTTTGTATTCGTAATATACATGTAAAGGCTTTTTACAAGAAAAAAGTCTTTGTAAGGAAAGGCAGTGCAGTACGACTGACACGTATAACATTATAGGAAACAAAAAATAAACTTCAGTCATTTGATCAAGTTTTAACATTATTGCAGGAGCGAATACTGTTGCACTACAGTACATGTTATCTATTTAACAAGTCTAATAAATTTCTCAGTGGATTTGATTTCAATTTCAATTTTAAAAATAACATGAAATGACAGCAGTTGGATTTTCGTTTTGTTTACGTAACTTTTAACTATTAAGCTTTAAGATATATAAGTATATATAAATCTATATCCATATATCAGTTTTAGATATTTGAAAGAGTGGCAACAAAAATATTAAGACTGAATGTAATATATCACAAATAGACGGAGAATACATTTTTGTTGTGTAATTTGATTAATAATTTTTGCCATTTTGGGCAACAAAATGTTGAATACTTAAGATATTTGACTTGTTTTCATTGAATCTACTGAAACTTTCAAGTAAAACATTAAACAAACATTAAGTTCAAGTTATACAACCTTTAAATACATAGTTGTTTCATCAATAAGTTATACATTTTGGCAATAACTAAAAATGCATTACAGTTTCCAAATTCCGTACTACCATTCTAAAAAATACCTTCAAAATGATGAGAGACTTTATTGTTCTTTGCTTGTACAAAAACAAATTATACAGAAGTAATTGCTATTGATACAATGTCGACAACTTAATCAGTGTAGCTGGCGTTAGCTATCACGTGCAAAAACCATAACAATAACTAAATGTACACAGACAATAAAATAACAAACTTATTAATACATTCTACGGGTAAGTTTTGAGTCAGTCAAATTGCCTTAATACAAGTCAAAAGTTACTTAAACAATAATCTGCTGGGACCGCGCGTAATATCTTAAACAGGTGAGTGAACTATTTTACAAACCACACATTCGGAACATCATCTTTTCCAGCGGTACAAAATGTAGCTGTTTAAAATTACGTTCGTCCTACTGTATGGACCAATAAAATGTTTTCCTTAAAATGTACCTTAAAGCACTGTTTTCGTGAGTCGATTAATTATTTCCATTGGCGTTAGGTATCTTGCAGTATTTGCTTCAGAACATCGGACTATGTTTGATTGGGAGTATTACGTTTGTGATTTATCAGCTTAATGAAGTTTCAAGTTTCTGACATCAAATTATAGCTTTTGTGACCTATACTAAATATATTTGAAAAGCTGGTTAAAGTTAATCACGATGCTATATTCAAAATTTGTCTATTCGTGAAAATGTTGTGCTATAAAAAGGCTGAATGAAAACCGCTTCAAGATTAAAAACAATTCTGAATCGAACGCGACAATGTTCCCTTACAACAAACTTTTAACATTCGCTGATTTATTAAGCAGAAATTATAATATTAAAAATAGAAGTTGGCATTTCTGACTGAGTCTCTTCATTTCACATTGTATATACGTACATATCAAACGCCGTACATTTATAGTATGTCTTGTTGTTATTGAAAGGCTCAGGCAGCAACTGTCAATAATGTATAACAATGCCAACATGTGTTAGTTGTTCCAAATACCTATGTTCTCTCCTATAAGCATTAAGTAACACAAGAAGTGGTGACATCTCCATTCCTTCTAGTGTTCTTGAATATCGTAACCAAGAAAAGACCTCTATACTCTCAATAACATTTGTCAGTTTAATAGTTTACACCTTTTGGTAAGGCTTTGCATTATTTCATTTTAACAAATCTTATTATTCATATAAATGCAACGTTCAAAAATTCTTAACACATAAAAAGATGCAAATAAATAGAGAAAACGATGAAAGAACGGCGGGTATACGTGTCCTGAAATATACAACAAAAACAAACAATTAACACTCAATAAATATATAACAAGCATATTAGACCATATGTAACTTCTTAACTCTTCAGAGTTTATTTTTGTCTTAACTTTGTTTACAAGAAATTGTATTATGTCTTTTTCTTTTATAAATATAGACAAATTGTAAACAAGTTCACCTGGGTTCGCGTATTTGCTTATTTATATTGCAATGATCAATCTCTAAACAAAATCAGTTTTAGAATTTAAGCAAGGTTAGGGTTAAAATGGACAAATGAGCTCACTATTTTTGAAGTCTGTGTCTTGACATATCACGCCCAAGCCATCGAAGAAACAAATAGTCCTCGAACCTGAAAGATAAACATAGTATAACATATGCACAATTTTATACCAAAACTATTTTTAGAACGAGAAAACAAATGGGGAGATACCTATTTGAGACATTTTTTTATAGAACAGACCCAACCAAAATTCATTTATGTTTTGTTGTTTGGTATTGTATGTTATATAATTATTGTATCATACTTTGTTACATCGAACATAGTCAGTTGATGTCTTACCTATGTATTTAGTATCATTTGAAAATGCATTAACAAAATATGTAATTGAACAGTATCTGAAATTCTAGTTGGCGGGCGTTTGAAAGTGCATTATAAAAGTGAGATAATAAAATGTGATTGAAATGTTGATGGACGGTCATGCATTCTTAAGTGCATACATATGCATACCTATACGCGATGAAGTGGAAAGCAGTATGGGGTAAGTCTACGGGACATATGTAAATGATGTATATGAACGTGAACATGAAAATGAATTAAGGACAAACGTTTCAACACGTGTACGAAGTTAAGGTTGGCTATATGTGTACATACGTGAATCCATCAATCCCAGACGACCTTTTGTCCATATCCACGTCCATCGCCCAGGGGTCTAAAATATCGTAGCATTCAGGAGGACAAGGGTGTGACCTGAAAAAATATCGTATTGGATTACCAGATATAATAGTTATTTGCTTATTTTTTAGAGCTACAGTTTAATGGGTATTTTACTAGCTTACCTTTGATATGTATTGATTGGCGCCGCGAGGAAACGCAGCGCCAGTATTGAATAGTTTTGAATTTTGTACCATGGGGTTGCATAATCGAATAGGGAGCAGCCAACATTATTATTGTTAATAAAAACTATGTATTATGTTTGAATAAAACCCTGTAATGAATCAATTTACTGTATTAACTGATTACAAACAATACGATACTAAATGTATACGTCTTCGACCGTTATTTCAAAACTTTGGACATATTCAAAGGATATTTAATAACTTTTCAACACACTTGAAGGCTACGGTTACTTTACAGCTTTGTTCACGGACCTTACGACCAGATTCATCAAAGCTCAGAAAAAAGTATAGGAATATGTTTTGATAACTTTAGACATATAGAAGTTTAAATACATATGGCGTAAACGTGAAAAATAAATGAAAACCCGAATAGTTAGTCCTACCTTCATTTGATCAAATATCGGTGGGAATAACATTATGTCCTCTATTGATATCCTTGCGGATCTTGAATTTCATTAATATGAAATACTATTCAAGTCACAACAAACTTAACTTCATATACTAAGGGAGTTTGTCAAATTCCCCTTAGCTATTACTTCCACTGTATATTACGTTCGTGTCAAAAAGTACTGCGTAGAACGAAATTCTTCCGCATATAGCATATCATAAATAATGCAATTACAATTTAAAGATTCAAGTTCCGAACCATCGAATTAATGTACTTTAATATTTTATGATATTTAATACATAATTATATCTTTATAAAGAGTGACACTGAATTTACTACCCGTGTCTTAATAAACAGAGACAGTTTACCTTTATAAACAGAGATTCTGAACTTAATACCTGTATCTTTATAAAGAGTGACACTGTATCTAATCATGTGTAAAAACGCTCGCTAGTGAACTTACCCGTGGCATATTTTCTCACAGACCTGTTCCAATGTAGGCTTTTGGTTATTGTTTTGAGGATTGCCATTATTCTTGCCATTAATAACTCGCGCACTTAAACACAAGAGTGTTAAAACTATTGATATAAGCGGTATTGGTTGAGTGAGGTTCGTCATGCTGTGTAATCTGAAATAAACAACAATATAACTTAAATATGCTATAGTTCATTTAGATATTTCCTACCGGGGGACAAAATTTAACCACCTGCATTATGTCGTCTAACACGTGTTCAATTCCCGGTCAGCCAACTTGAGATGTGCCATTGGATAAGAAATCCGATGTCACTCACAGCTGTAATTGGGTACCAGTAATGACACTCTAAAAAGGGTTTGGTTTCATCATCAGTGATATCTTGAGAGCAATAAAATATACATGCTGTAATTGCAAAGAGAAATTCTAACACGATCCGCAACATTTCGTATATAGATATAGAGGGAAAGAAGCTATACATTATTTTACAATAAAATACAGATCATGTTTTCCACGGGCAAAACGTGGGGTAAATATCCCACGCATCCAATTGCATTCCGTGCTTGTAAGCTACTTTGGAATGTTGCTACGCATCAAGCATAGTTCGTTGTATTTTCAAAGATAATTTCTTGTTAGAATCGCAATAAAAAATGCATCTCTGTATTTTCTCGTTGAATAAAATACAGCCTGTCGTTCGGATGCGAAAAATTAAATCACTCGTGCTACGCACTCGTGATTTAATTACTACGCATCCGAATTCCTGACTGTATTTTATTAAACGATAAAATACAGGGACACATTTATTATTTCTCAATTAATTCACAATTTACCTGGAGCAAATTACTTAAAGTCCTAGGCCCACATTGACAAGTAGATCTTATTTTACCACAAAAGATGTCTTACCGGGGGAAATGACCTATATTTGTACCAAAACATTCATAACTTTACTTTTTAAATCGATGTACATGTTAGAAATATAGAGCAGTATTTTTATCAATGATACATCAAAAAAATAAAAAAAGGTTCCTGGCAACTATTTTTCCCACAAAAGCTATTGAATACAAAGTAAATAAATATGTCAACATTGCTTTAGAGTGAATAGAACATGGTTCTATCATTATCCTACAACAAGTTACTTCGACAATCGATTTTCGAAAGTAGTCCAATACTGTGTTAGCTGAGAATTTCTATAAAACTTGCATGACTGTTGTGTGCGTTGATGACATTCAAACATACTGAATGTTGTACGTCGATCAACCGGGAGTGCATTTGTAGGGGATTATTTCACATAGTTTATTTTCAATACCACTGTACTTCTGAAATAGCACCCCATTTGACAAGCACCGGCAATACATGTATTTGCCATTTGTTGAATAACTGAATTAAATACACAAATATCACATTGATCTTATGTGTCCTTGTCTTTAATATGCATGTGCTTTTGATACACAAGGCACTAACAATACTCTTTTCTCCTAAAACAAGCCTCTCGTGTAGAGGTTGAGGTGTCTGCTGCTCATCCCGGAGGTTGAAGGTTCGAGCCCCACTCGGGTCACGACCGTATCTCCTCATATGGCACCAGTACTGGTTTTTCCAGGAAGCGGACTTGAGAGTGACTCGATAAGCTATAAGCTTTCTTAACTTTCGAGCTAAAATAAATTTATGTAAACTAAATTAAGCACCATCATAGAAAATTCCCACAAACGACATTGCTGCTTTAAAACTGTTGATAAAGGCATACAAATTTAGATGGCTGTCACATGACAGCGGAACATGTGATTAATTTTGAAGTCGTGTCACCGTAGTAGCGTCAGTGTTTCATTTCTACAAACAACATAAATGTAGCTTAACTTGACATGGCCATACATTTCTTGATGATTATCTTTTGAGGACGTGAATACGGGCGGCCCATGTCAACCACGTTAAGCTATGGTTGACCAAGGTCAAAGGTCGCGATCAAAGAAAGCCTGATTTCATGGTAAGATTTTCTGTGTGAAAGGCTACCACGTCAATGAAAATTCATTGAACCAGAATATGGAGTTTTGTTGAATTCAAGCATGAGATTGCTGAGAAATAGCTAGCACACGATGGAATACGAAAAAGTAATCAAAGGGCAATAACTCCTTTACAAAATGGACATCTCCTCTTAATAGCGCAGCAGTATATGAGGTTTCATTGCTTTCAAGTACGTGGTTCCTGAGCAATAGCCCAGACAAGAGTGCACAAAAGTGCTGTATATACTTTATGTACATACTATGTATAATGAAAGGGTGTAAAATAAATTCAGTGTGAAAAAATCATTGAACAAAAGCATGCTAGCAAAATGTGCATCTCCTCTTGTAAAGAAAACTTCCCATAAAGATTCGTTGAATTCCAGCAAGTGGTTGCTGAGAATAGCGCGGACACGAAAATCGATGAAAACGTTATCAAAGGGCAATAGCAGTCCAAGACGTTCCATTGAATTAAATGAGTTTCTCCTGAGAAACAGCCTGGAAAAGACTGCGAGATCATTATCATATCCACCAGCTGTTGGATGATAAAAGCCTCCAACATATTCGGGTATAGTTTGAAACAGCCCACAAAACTGAACAAAGGGTTAATAACGTAGGATCAAAGATTTTTTGACTTTACTTTTACTTCAACCGTTATCTAAAAATGGGAAGGGCATATAGCAACGTCAATTATTTACATTTCCAGGATTCGGTCCGGACCATTGTAAGTGCTCTTGTTATTTTTTTCCACTTCATCACTATTTTTGACGTCATTGTGAAATTATCAGTCATCGGATACACATATTAATCAACACTATCGCAAAAATATTCCCTAGCACAAATGGTTTTAGGACTGGCGAATCATGATAACTGCATCCAATAATTGTCAATTTATTCTTGAAAGCGTCCATTTTATTAATGAAAAGATTCCATCACCTTGCCATTTGTAACGACGTGCACTTATATCTATTGGTGATAAGTACGGAAATGGAATGCCTTCGGGTAAAAGATATTTATCAAAAGCTAAATAATTGCTACACATTGCTGATATCATCGTACACAAATATATAGAAAACTGTTATCCAATCATTTCAGCACGTAGATTGTGGTTTTGTTATTTAGTATTTTACTGTGTCATCTTAAAGCTGTTCATATTATTAAGATAAGCAAAAGCTATTCAGTTTCAGATTTTATATAATATGGTTATAGCAGATAGTCATGAATACGACCATGTCAGTTTAAGACGGTAACAAGTAGGGCTTATATTGTTCAGCACGCCTGAATACAGTTTCCAATTAAGAAATGAATAAATGTATAAATAAAAAAACATTAGTAGATATGTTTCTCATTACCAAAATACCTTTGCGCTTCTGCCAATAATTCTCATTATATCATATCTGGTAGTTTTGGAAAATTTGGTATAAAAGATTGTTTGGTTTTTTGGCCTGGGGACTGAAAGTCCCCTGGGCCTAAGTTAGCATACCGCATTTAAAACACTGGAGACAATTTAACTGTGCTATGTGCGAATAACAACTGTAAAAATGCACTATTGGAAAGTAGTGCAAGACAGACAAGATCAATCTTCTATTTGAATGTAGCATACGATAAGAACATATTATAAAAAAATAAATAAAAACAGTACATACAATTTTAAATGATTGCAGAAAGGTCCTTAGCTCACGGGCTCGATTACATAATTTTTTCATGGACTTTGGTTTAGAAATTACTGCGTTGTTAGCTGATTACAGAAGATAATCATATGCATATCACGGAAAAGTACGGATATTTACGGAACGTACGGAGCTCTATATAAGAGTTTGTAGTTTGATATTCAAATTGCTGAATCAGATGTTATTTCATTGATAACTTTCTTTTTTATGAACGATTACACAATCATATATTTACCCAAAAATAAATTTCTTTTAAAAAAGATATATAATTTACGTACATTCTCGAGAGGGAAGTCACGTGAGCAAAATCACCCGCCATTTATCGAGGCTGACCTTAGCAACATCATGTTTGTTTATCTAAACTGTAAGTTCAGTTCATCACTTGTTATCCAGACCACCTCTAACAAGGTAAGCAAGAATCATTTTTAGTTTTCCCTGTTATATGCATTGTACAGTAATGTATTTATATTTCATTTCTGTTTCAGGGTCTTGTCCTTGGTACACACTAATTTTCGATCCACATCGCCCCGCTTGAAGTTGAACAAAGCCGCAACAAAAGATCGAGTTATTTTTATTGTCTCTCAAATAATTTATAATGTTGACCATGTGATTACATTTCATTTAACGTACGTTTTATAATAAAACAAACTTCTTCTTTCTGTGTCGTATATCAAATTTCGTCCTCCGCACATTTCGACCCGCGCTTTCACCGATTACAAGGTAAACAAGTTTCCCTGTTTATAAATAATTTTCGATCCACATCATCAGATCATATCGCTTGAAGTTAAACAAAGCGCAGATCGAATTATTTTTATTGGTCTCTCAAACAATTTATAATGTTGACCATGTGATTATTTTTTATTTAAAGTACATCTTATAAACAAACAAACTTCCCTGCCACCGATATCTTTGTTAATCATTCATTCTATGTCGTATATTAAATTTTGTCCATTGCACATTTCGACCCGCGCTTTAGGTAAGGTTCAGCGCAAATCACGAAGGTCAAAAAGTGTTTTTAGGGGAGTAAGTCTATAGCCCCTAGGCCTTCAGCGCTTACAGCGCTTTGATTTTATATGGTTGAACAGATATATTTTCACTATAAAGAGTAGTATATCAGTCCGTGATTAACCTATTAACAGTCTCTTATAATTCTAACTTGAAAAAGGCTATGTACAGCCATTCTCTTTCTTGTTTTTATACACTTAATGTTATACATTGAAGAGACATACATAAAATAAAAAACAATACATAATGTTGTTTTTCCAACACGGCTAAAATAAACTCATTACTCAATAACACTTATTAGTACCAACAGAATACAGATTAGATTAAAAGTTTCGGTATGACAATAACGATACATGTATAAAGAAACAAACACAAATGAAATTTAGGAAAGCTTGTCGGCACATTCTATTTTTATAAGCTAAATTTTAAAAATAGAAGAATTGTATACAATATAAAATAAATGATGAAGCACCACAGATCATAACAGCAACCATAGTCACGGCCCATTTATTGTCCACATTGTAGGTGTGTGGGGTCAGGGATTCATCTTTAATCATACTTAATAAACTAGCAAGGATATAATCATGTCTCAAAAACCAATATAACCGAAGTTCATAGAAATATCTACATAGGTTTTTGTGATAGTTTTCAAAAGTAGCAATATTTCAGTTTCAAATATTTTCAGTTGAGGCAAATAAATAGATATATACCCCCGGTATTTCTGTTTAACAAGCCATTAAATGTGTTGCATTATTAGTCCTTCAAATTCATTTTCTTGAATCATTATTGCTCTTCTAATTTTGTTTTTGATCTGTTCCGCATATGAATTAAAAGTTATATAACCCTTCAAAATGGCAATATTAATAATGGTCAAAAGGAAGCTTAAAACACAGCAGATGCTTTTGAAAGATGTAAGAAATGAGCTTTACCGAGTCACCTCTCTTCATGACATATGTAAATGAAAATATACCTAATGGGAAGGGTAGATTTTCATATTTGACTAAGATAGTCACTGATTTACTGATTTACTCTAGAATCTATATTCAATTGAAATAAAGCTATTTTACAGATTCATATAACATAATATTTCTTCATCATTCGAGGAACATAAATCAGTGATTAACATCTTATTGGAATTCTGTTGTAAATTTGAACGGTAATATCACTTTTATGTTGAGTTTTTCCTTTGCTTAAGGTCACGTGATTAAGATTTTGCAAAATCAATTGTTTTGATTACAACTAGTTTTCTAAGTAGACTGTTATCTCTTTTTTGACCATTGAGCAACAAAAGTTCTGTGTTTTCTCTGTTCTTGAGCTTAAACTCATACTAACCATTTGAAAATTTTGATTTTATTGACTACAAATGTACTATTATATTAATAATCCACTTGACTTAATTGTATTCTGGGGTATTACGCGGCTGTTTCTGTTTTTGTCAGAATTGATATGATGGGCAGAATTTTTTTTCATAAAACTTTAAAACAGGCATTGTGATAAATTATTATTCACGAACGCCATTTATAGCTAGGCTACTATATCTTCATGCTGAGAGACGATGTGTTCTTTTCCGCTTATCTCTATACCTTTTATATTCTTGTGATGTTTACAGTAAAGTAGAAATTATTTCTGCATCGAAATTAAAAAGCCTGAGTGACATCGCACCACCCTGACGACACCTCCTTTGCAGTTAAACGAGTATGGAGTACTTAATATTTCATGTAAAGATACGTTATCTTCATAGTTCTTTTGAAATGCTTTCGTTTCGTTCTCGGGTTTTGACGCCCATTTCAATCGTATTTCAGTTATTTTACAGAGCTGTTTACCTAACCATCGTTCCTGAGTATAACCAGAACTAGGACCATATCCTTTGTTAGAAACTTTCTAACATAAAGAAACATGAACAGTAGCAAGGCTCAAGAAAACATGGTCAGTAGCAAGGCTCAAGAAAACATGGTCAGTAGCAAGGCTCAAGAAAACATGCTCAGTAGCAAGGCTCAAGAAAACATGGTCAGTAGCAAGGCTCAAGAACGCATGACTCTTATTCCAATAAGCTCATACAATGAATTCGAGGCAGCCACTCAAACCACTAGACCATGGAGGTGGATTTTGTAATGCCGTTTGGCCTCTGATCATATTTCTTTCTTGTGGATTTACAGTACCAATTTTAGTAAACTTATCCTACAATTTTTTGTAAGCGTTGGTCACCTTTAGTAATACAGAAGCAACACAATGAACTAATCTAAACTTCGATACTTCGCGGATCTATTAACGCCATTTTATCTTAATTGCTACGTACACATATAAATGGGAAAATTAATGAATGTTTTGAAGTCACCAGCATGTTCGACTTTTAAAACGCTAGGTACTTTTATAACTCGAGCAATACTAATAAAAAAGACTTTCACGTCATCCTAGGGTCCCTATTTTCAGAAATTAAGACGACAGTTCTTGGCGGAGGTAATATCTCTGCAAACTTTGGCATCAAAGTCATTAACACGGTTAACACAAACTCAACCATCTAAAATCCAATTAAATAAAAATCCTATAAAAGAAACTGACAAAGTTTGTTACCAACTGTTATTCCTAAATTTGGATGTAAAAATGACATACAAAACAAGAACAGCCACATACGACAATACAAAATTCATAATGTGCAGTGTAATCTGGAAAGCGAAATACCAGCTTTACAAAATCTAATTAAAACCCTCTCATTGCAGCAAAATTCACCGAGGATTAATTAGTTGTTCAGTATAATTAATTAGACTGCTACATTACGATTTCGTTTTTTTGTTTCCTATTTTCTTGAACAATTAATGGGGCCTTAAAAGTTACCACCTAGATGACGAAGACATAAAGTCAAAACATGTAAATTGAAAATTTCGTGTTGTCTTGATTTTAATTATACACCTAGATAATTAACTCTCCCAAAAGCAAGTAATACAATTGGGCTATAAATGTATTTGCGAAAGAGATGCAAAACGAGCAATGTTATTTTGTCGAAGAAATATATGTAAACATAAAGTACAATTTGACGCTGTATTATAGACAATACAATAAAAAGGTAAAATATAGCTTAAAGCAAATAAATCCATTAACCATAGATTTCCGAAATCATAAGTTTTATCAAATTTTTCTTTTGATTTGAACATTCATGGTTTGTATCTAAACCTACATATACCTCAAAAAACCTTTACACTCAGATAAAGTTACGGTGTGGGCAGCGATGAGCAAGACCGAGATTATCGGGCCATTCTTTTTTGAGAATGATGATGGAGATACAGAAACAATAAATAAAGTGTTTATCTTTTATCTTTTTATAAAGCTTTATCTTCGGGGAAATTGTCAAGGTGGAAAATTTAATTTTAGTTACTCCATACGTTATACGTTCAAAATGCACATCAATTAATATATATTGCAATACGAGTTTGATTTTATATTACATGTATTTGGGTTATTTGTCTTTGTCAGCAAATTTTACTCATGTGAGCTTGACAATTGCATCGCAACAAAAATTAGTGATTTTATAACCCAAATATTTTTCCAAATGTTTTAACATAAACATTAACAGACCGTCTGGACAGATTCCTGATTTACTAATTTTTAAACACATTTTACTCAGAAATAATCTAGCTATGTTCGGAACAAAGGAAAAACGATGTGTCCGTTCAACAAAGTATCGGCTTCTCGAATTCCTTTGATTATGAAATCTGAACGACTATATCAGCAGGGCTACAATTTTTCCTTGGTAGCTTATATCAAATGTATATTTCATTCTAGTATCTGCAGTAGTTATAAAGAAAACACGAACTAACTTGGTTCAACTATGGCATAATTGTACCAAATGCAAGTTACAGTTGTGAGACTTGCTCCTTTCAGAAAGTTTATCATGTTAACGAGTTGTCTGAGGTTTCAATACAGTATCTGCAGTAATATGGGAGATGGAAACTTGCAAATCCAGGAAGGAATAAAATGTTGCTAAATTTCATGCGAGAGACCAGGGATATGTGTAACGTTTAGATCAAATATCTGCAGTAGTTTAGGTGAAAGCGATGTGTATGTGTAACATCAAAGAACACTAGGAGTTTCAAAGTCCGAAGTTTCAAAATTTCATGCTACAGTTATGAGACTTGATACCATGATTATGGTCTTTATCCAAAATGCCTTTGTAAATTTTCAATTCAATATCAGCAGTAGTTAGATATAGGAATTCATGAAATTAGTTTGTTTGCTAATCTAATTAACAAGTGTAGAGTTTACATCAGATATGTATTTCTTTTGGAGAAAGATAAGACTTCGCCTGAAAAACATTTACCAACGTGTGACGCCAATCCCGACACAAATATGAGAAGATTATCTCGTACTACTTTTTGTATAGTCAAACAAAGATATAACAAGTTCTCTAATCGGTGATTGAGACAGTAAAACGGAGAAAACTAAAGATATTCTATTGAGAAAAACATAGATTTAAAGTCAAAATTAGTTATACGGGTACCACAAGGACATTTAACATTCTAGCCGGCGTGGCGCAATGGCGCCTTCACCTCAGGATTTTAGGGGCCAGGCTTCATTCCCCAGCAGTGCTATGGTGGTATTAGGCAATATACCCTTAATTTAATGTCATCTCTCTACTAACGTTTGTATCAATCTGTCATTCTCTCTTCGGTGTAGATTCGATTTGGAGTGAACGATTAGTCTAGGTTCCAGCCGAAATCAAATCAAGAGTGTTTGAAAATATTTTGGTTCAATGAAATCTAATATTTCATAATGTTATCAATAGTAAGCACCAACAAGCAACAACTAAAAAGGGCACATAATTTTGTTTGGGTTTCAACAACAGATTTAAAGCAGCACTCTGCAAAATGAAATATCACAAAATATTCCGATAAAAGGATGTTCTACTATCCTGGGATTTACAAATCTGATGTTATATTTCCATAAGCGGATAAAATGTTAAATTAATGAGTGAGGATTCACATTAATACTGAGAACAAAATGAGAAACCATAAGCTGTGAATGATTTAACACGGAGATCTACCTAATTACCAACAGTTCCAACCCTTCTGGATTTAGCCTGTTCACTTAGATAGTTGATAGGAATAGTCAGACCTGACAAAGATTAGTACATACATAGACGAAGCGACGCGTGTATAACGCCGGATCGTCGCCTCAACAGTGACTATCCTAGTTATCTATAATCACTCTAATAATATGTAATCCTTTTAACGCCGAGACGTAAATTGTTGACATTAATTAAGAAATAGTCATGTGCTGGAAAAGTGTTCAAAGCTAGTATTTTATTCAGGGAATAAAGGTACATTTTGTTTTATGTAACTCAGCTACTTCAGAATCTACATAAATCAATTCACGTCCATGGTAATTTAATTGTTAACTACGGAAACGGTTAAATGTTATCAGACACTGAAATCACTACGATTAAAAGCCGTCCTGGAATTCTGTTCTACACGCCGCAGGGGTACCGGTAAATGTATATCTTGTTAATCTTGTACAATCGATACATAAATTGTCTTATCTTGTCTTATAAAATCTGCCGACGTAGAGATAATACATTATCCTGTTAACAATTTCATTATTCGAAAAAAAAAACTGTAATAGAATTGTATGTACAGCAAGAAAAATACAGAAATGAATGCCATCACAACTTGTTATAAAGTACTTAAGGCAATGGTGCCGAGGGTAAGATGTCAAGCCTAGTTCAAACATAAACTGGAAGCTCCTTATAAGATTGCTCATTTCCATAGACCAAGCTACCTAATTGAAGAACCTACTCGAAATCATGCTCAAGTAATATGAAGTCAAGTCATGTTATACTTATTTACAAAGTCGGGTTGAATATAAAGATACATGAAGCTCAAGAACAGATCTTCTGATTATTGTTATGGAACCTAACTGTGTTACTCATGTCACACCCAACATGTATTTGCAATTTTGTCTAACACCCGACATGTGTTTTAATTACTTATTAACGAGTATTAATAATAGGTTGATTGAAACACATTGTGTCTATTGGTAAATTAGCTGACATGTTTGTAAGTTATCTGATACACTTTGTCAGTGTTACTATTGTAAATATTCGGATTCACGATACATGCATTTGTACTTGCATTTTATGTTTTGTATATTACGTTGACGGTGTTGTAAAATCGGAGTCCAGTTAGCATCGATTATTTATTATTACCCTTCCGCTCAATTTCCAGCCGTTTGATTGGTCAATGATCCGTAAATAGAAATTGATATTAACGGGCAAGCCTAACGGCTCGTGTAATATTAAAAACATTTAATATTGTAATGTTCGCATGCATGCCGTATACATGTTTCAAGAAAAGGAGCACCCAAGAACAGTCAAACATTTTATTATCGGCGACAGTCACACATTTTCACAGTTTGCATGTAATGACCATATCGTGAGACGATTTAATGACGTTTGTCATGTTTATCGCTTAATTTTAGTGTTTCAGAATGTGTCATTTATATTTGACAACGTACAAATATGTTTCCGACCAACAATTAATGCATTTTAGTGATTTTTGAAAGCGAGTTTTTACTAAATAATAAAAAAGATAATTTTCAAATGAACTTTATTTTATATTTTATTTAAATTTATCTATATAAATAAATCGATTTCTGAATTGAAGAAGAAATATTTTTCGATTGAAAAAATGGGATATGAAAAATGTGGTGACAAGCTACTTGGAAATTGGCTTTAAAGTGACATTATGCGCATCTTACTGCACATAGTGTATTTTGGTGACAGTTTCATAAAAGCAATTTTTGGTTGCTGTGCATTTAATACTGTTAAATTAATGATAATCCCGCATTAGTATTTGAAGTTGGTGCTTTAGAAATAAAACAATCGGACTAATAAAATAATTGTTCCTTTCCCCAAAGTGATCTCCCTTGTGTTGTTGTTGTTGTTGTTATTGTTGGAAGAAATTTCGGCAGTGGAAGGGAAGCAACTCCTGCATGCAGTTGTTTTTTTTTCTAAAAAGACTCTCCCAGTCAAAATAAGAAAAGTAATAATTGGAAAGTTATTATTTCATACTGGTAGCGGGAAGAGTTTGGTGTATTGGGTTAAAAGTTATTATTTCCTTTACCCTTTTTTACACACACCTATTTCAGCTGGATTTTTACTTGAAAAAAATGCACATAATTCCCCTTTAAGATTATATAAACTTGAAATAAATACACATTAACTGCAAAATAACTGTCAACATAGTGCCTTGATGATATATAATCTTAAAATCAATCTTTTTTTTTTTTTGTTTCTTTCTCGTTTCTAATTTTACGTCACAGGTCACGTCTGATACAGACGTTATAAACAGGTTAGATATAAAAGACAATGGTAATTTATTTAAGAATCTTTTTTTCACAGAGATCGAAAATCATGGACAACATAGATCGAGACATCAGAAAAGAAAATAAGGCGCGCAAAAAAGTGAGACAAAGGAAGTCAAACGCAATCGTTCAATATCTTTGAACACGATAGTCGCCAACTGATTCTGTTAGCGATGATTCTGAATAACAGTTTCTCGTTGATCAAGCAGTCTTGCTGTCTACAGACTTATTCATACTTGTTTTTCGCATTTACGCACGCACGTTTCTTTATCACATCCACGGTAGTAATAAATCATTGTTTTAAATTACAAGAAGCATTAATAACCAGACTTCCTATATTTTTGCTAAGTCATTCTGTTCAAATTGTGATAACACTATGTAAAAAATAAACAATTTCCAACTGCAATACAGCCAGCTATCGTAGATAAGTGTCTTGATTGATGCTTTTATTTCATGGAATTAAGCCGTGATCCTTATCGTTAGACTGGATTTTAAATCACAATATTTTATATCCCTTTTAGAAATCTCTATCACGTATTTATCAAGTCTCAACATAACAATTGTCTCCTTAGAGGTCACGACAGGTTCGATTTAGTTATGTCTTAACATCTATTTGGCAAATGATGAAATGAAAAATTCATACAAAAAACGAAACAAGAGCAGTTGTAGGCACAGTAGAACAAGACACGAATGTTTGAATTTTTCAATTCAACACTTGCACCAATTGATATTTAGTAAAGACATAATTAGATTGAACCCACCGGGCTAAAAGATCCTCTTTTTCGTAATTAAATGTAGCCAGTCTCTAGTAGAAAAATTAAATTAACAAAAGAATATTTATTTATTGAAAGTCAATACCAAAATCTGGTGTTCCATTTTCTTGGTCGTTGACTGTTAAAGAGCATGTTTGAAATTCAATTACTTCTGTACAAAACGAGAATAACATTTAATACATTTTAATATCAGTTTAGTGTCTTTATTTATTTTATCTATTTGCATGTATTTATTTATCATTGAAATTGTCAGAAACACATCTTTGACTGTAACATGTTTAACGTATATACCTTTCAAAGAACAATGTCGAATATATACAATGTGTATAAAATCCTATTACTTTATTGTATGCCTAACTCCCATTTATGTTTAAAAAATACAGTTTGATCTATCCAATTAAGTAGACGTATGGAATTTGTGTAATATCTTTATGAATTCTGTATTATTGCTCATTATAAACACATCAATATACTTTAAAGGTATCATATACACTTTATTCATTGTTAATGTGACTTACATTTCAAGCGTTGTATTGTGGTATGCCTTTAAAACTGTGTGTATAGATTTGTTAAACAAGTCCTTCAAATGTTCTTTTTCTCTGACAAAAACTTTTTGATAATTGAATAAATTGTTGGTGATTGCTACTGGATCGCAACTTTTCCTATTGATGCTAACTATCAAATCAATAACAATCACAATGCATCGATAGTTCGATGCATCGTAACATCTCTAAACTGCCTACATAACAACCTGATTTCTCGACTTTATATTACATTTTCTGCTTGCCAACATATTCCGTTCAATAGAACAGATTTGTTTTCGGAACAATACATCAAAAAGATAGAATTGAGCAAAATCGACTAAAACTGGAACTGCTAATGTTCACAAGGATTGCATATTACGAGATCTTTTGACCATCACGATGAGAGAATAACCGCAGACTAGAAACCTTGTTGTCCGTGATTTGTGAAACGAATTAACGATATCGCACTGGTAATGAATTTTATTTCAGTCGTAATTAATTGCTTACTCAAGAAAACCAGAATAGCTAATCATTGGGAACAGTTTATTGAAAGAAAAAAAACTTAATCTGCTTTCCAATAACGGAAATCTTATCTATTCACATGTTCATCTGTTTCAAGGAATGGTTACAATTGACTCTTAGAAGTTTCTTTCAATTTAGACATCTACTGTACATGTATTTGAATTATACAGTTATTTTATGTGCGTTTTGGCAACAGTCAAAAGTATGAATCTTGTGAAAGAGTTTGAAACCAGAAACCCCAATCTACAGATATGATCGAAGCGCGCTCCCCACACACTAAATCCCTTTCACGGATATTCTGACATAATTGTTGACCTTGTATTCTAAACAATGGTAGCCATGTGAGCGATATAGGGTAAAATTACCAAATATACCATGAGAAAATATTCCCGTAAGTAAAAATAAACAGTTTTATAAATAAATTATTTAGATTTTGAAAGATCGTTAGACAAAAAGTAATACATACTTATTATAACATTTGTAGTCTCAACACTCTATTAAGTCGATAAACTGTTTACCAGATCGCAGATGTTGGTCTTGAAAAAGTACTGAATCGTCATTTTCTAAGATTTTATGTCTGGGAGTAACGGTTTTCACAAAGATCAACAAAAATTATTTCAGGTTTCAAACGACCATTATTAGATTTGCTGTCTTGGAAAAACGAATCTTTTCTGCTAGGCAATAGGCAATTGGCGGTAATCTGGCGCATGGCAAATATCACGTACAACGAACAATAATGTTTCATGTTCAACTACATTCAGGAATACAAAACATTACATTCCCGTCCCTTCAACAGCCTGGAATGAACCTGATGGTGGCAGCCTGCAGAGCTTTCTACGCAAACTGCCATGTTAGTTTCCGATTTGCTGTAGGAAACCGTCACAAACTAGTAGAGAAATAAGGATAATGACCGACATAGTACCGTAAAGCTATGTACTCCACAAAGGTATATTTACACGAAGTTATATAAATTGGAAATTTGCCAGAATAACCCCTGGAAGCCTGACCTATCTCATTTCAGTAAAATATTTTTATTCATTTTGTATTTAGACCTCAATGATTCCTAGCATGTTTTTGTGTATTTTGCAACCCAGACACACCGAAATTATAGAAAATGACGAATTTATGTTTCAAGAATGCGAGATGATAGCGGCACATGAAGTACAATGTTTTTACATGTTCAAAACGTAACCATGTTCCAATTTTGTACTCCAAAGGTCATCGTTTCATTAAAAATGAACATCAACGCATTCATTTTGCATATTTTGTCTTCATCTTAAAAATCTTGAAAATTACATCTGAATGCCATTCCGCACCTCTAGGGAAAGGTCGGTCAGTGGATTACTATATTGCCAAGTAGCATAGATTATTGGTACTACTTCATGTAACATTATATCTAAACGTGCTTCCCCCATTACAATAGATCATAATTACTTTTCAGTAACAACTTAAAAGTATCACTTCCGGGGAAATTTCCAATGCATTGCAATGGTATCAAAATTATGTCTGATGGTATAGATAAACATAATTCACGCAGAAATGGACATGTTAAAGCATTTAAACTGACCTGTGGTTTCAAATTGCGAACAAACTACAAGATAATGCCAGCTAACGTAAGCACCTATCTGTCGGTTATACTCATCGTGAACGACGTGCAAGTAAAATCTCGAAATATCATTTGTACAACGGTGCTTAAACGCTGTCCAAACTTGTATATAACAAGGCAGACTAGACTATAGTTATATTCCCCGCCTCTAACAGGAACATTGAAGGAATTAATGTGTCTGGTTTAGTTTTCCCTCAGAAGTGCACGGTGTGGATTAAAGTCATTGATCTTAGGATTCTGCTCATCGTTTTGATGAGGTGGACATCTGACCTAAGTTTCATCAAAAACCTTAGAGGGGTTGATGAGATATGGAGCTGACAGGATATGGTACGGAAGGAACGACGGATGGACGAACGGGCGGCGGGTGGCTAACGGAATGGCCCTAAAAACCGACTGATTTAAGTTCTGGAAAAAGAAAAGAACAAAGTCTCTTATCAACTATATACGGAAGCACAGAGGTGACATGTGGGAATTTTTTATTTATACGTGGCCACGTGATAATAAAAAAAAAAAACGAAAATAAACGTTATCGCGTGGCCACGTGATAATAAAAGAAAAAACGAAAAACCCCCCCCCTAAACGTTATCACGTGGCCCGTGATAAAAAAAAGAAAACGAAAAACTACCCCCCCCCCCCCCCCCCCCCCCAACGTTATCACGTGGCCCGTGTTAAAAAAAAAAACGACTAAAGTTATCGCGTGGCCACGTGATATAAAAAGAAAAAACGAAAAACTAAACGTTATCACGTGGCCCGTGATATAAAAGAAAAACGAAAACAAACGTTATCCGTGGCCCGCGATAATAAAAAAGAAAACGAAAAACAAAACGCGATAACCCCCCCCTTTTTAGTTTTTCGTTTTTTTTTTTTTTTTTCCACCGATCGTTTGTTTTCGTTTTTCTTTTTTATTACCGTGCACGTGACAGTTTCGTTTTTCTTTTTATTATCACGTGGCCACGTGATGCGTTTAGTTTTCGTTTTTTTTTTTTTTATCACGTGGCCACGTGATACTTTAGTTTTCGTTTTTTCTTTTTTTTTCCGTGGCCACGTGATAACGTTTAGTTTTCGTTTTTCTTTTTTTTATCGCGTGGCCCGTGATAGCGTTTAGTTTTTCGTTTTTTTTTTTTTTTCACGTGGCCACGTGATACTTTATTTTTCGTTTTTTTCTTTTTTTATCACGTGGCCCGTGATAATATAAAAAATATTCCCACATGTCACCTCTGTGCTCCGTAACTATAATCAAGTACGTCTCGAAAAACTTCTAAGTGGTCATATCTGTGGTATACAATCAATACTTCCCTGTTTGTTTGGTCATATAATCACGTCTTCCCAATTTTATGGATATGATTATTCGGTGACTGGTCAGACATATACCCAATTTTCTTCACTAATGAACCAAAGTGTCAACAAAAAGATATCTGATTCTGAGCAAGTTATTTATTAATCTGACATTTTGTAAACGCAGTAGGAAAATAAGGAGTTTAAAATTCGCTGTAATCTGATAAATGAGTGGCAGTTCATAGATAAGTTCGTCTTCCATGAAAAAATTTCGCGCGGATTTTGCTCTTGTGTGTTTCTCCTATCTTTACGTTTATGTTGTTTCATGTTTACAGAATATTGTTTCGATTTATTTAGCAAAAAAGAAGTTTAACCCAATGTCTATTCCTACATCTTGAGAAATATACACATTTGTTTTTGTAATAAAAACTTTAAGAAATACATATATCATGTACATGTATATTATACCATGACAGCGAAATGTTCGTTAACTCTATTTTAACTGGTATCCGGGCCTGGTTTCAATCTACTGATTTCCTGCGTGATTGAATGAAGGATTGATCGTTTCATTTAAATTTCTATCACTAATTTGCCCACTGGTGGTGTTCCTTAAAGCAATTATGTGAACCGTGTTCCATTAAGTTTTGACTATTAAAAATTGTTTCAAATCGCATTTTCACAATAACGTACTTTGATAGTATGTGCTTATATCCGATTGTTTTACATCACTTTTTCCAAATTATAACTTACACTCGGAGAAATATTCCTATACCATATTGAGGAAAGGCCTGGTGAATACCTGCGTAAGTAAAACTAACAGTGGCGGAAAGCAATGACTGATGATCTTTACGCTACCCCTACTCCAACCTGCCAAACCAAGTTCAGCAAGTGTGTTCAATCTTGTCACGTTTTCAAATAAAACATAACTTTTCCACTGGTAAAACTACATATTAACCTCAAATATTAGTCTATAATTATAATATCGTAAACCTCAACGAAATTAATATCAACTATATATAATGACCTTTGTAAGGTATATGTAGACCCGCGGGATAGCAGGGATAGCATATAGGGCTACATATACGTTTGCGGACTCGGCACATGACTGCTCTCGGCCATTCAGAACAGTTTATTTACGACATGAAACCGATGTTGTGTTTTTTATATTCTCATATTGTTCTCTTTCAATGTATGAAGTATTAATTGAATCCCTTTCACATTTTTCGAGTTATGCTCCGAAAAAAAAGTAATTGGCAGCGAGTTTAAAATATAAGAGCCAAGGTTCTTGTGTACTTTACTTTATCTTGTTGTCTTTATCCCTGGCGGGGAGATCATCACCCATCATAAAAGCACATCAACCGTCAGCAAACAGAAGCTTAAATAACCCATGCAAGGAAGAAGGAATCATCAACTGTGAAAAATGCCGCGAACAACGTACACAGAAAGCTCAAATTCGAAATACAGAATGGCAAGCCGTTGCCATATGCAACAAACTGACATGACTTCCAACACAAAATAGAGAATAGAACAAACAGACGGTAAAATGGTTTATAGTTAGCACCTTAAATCCAACTTGATACTCGTAATGATAATTAATTAAGGGATTAAAATGGTATGTAGCATTCTGACCTTGCACTTCCCAAAAACACAGCTATTATGAGGAAAATATGTAACTTAAGAATATCTCTTCTCTTTATTAAACATGAGCAGTTCAAAATTATAATTACAAATACAACTGCGGACTTTTGTTATTACAGAAGTTTGTAAGTTTATCTCCCGACTATTAAAATCAAGATAAGTTTACATCAGAATTTTCATACATCCTTAATAACAATATGGTCGGTAGACTGATATTTTATATCATTTTACTTCATGCTTCTAACATAGGACATATATTACTACCCAAATGTAACATTTATGTATATAAATATAGTTACAATTTGATTATTATGTACGTACATAAAGTCCTTTTATTGAAAAGTTTCGTCCTTTGTTCTATAAACAAAGAGTGAAAAAATATTTAACTGATGCTCATTTCAATGCATTAGTTTGTCTCCCTGCTTCATTACTGTTTCAACCATTATTTTTATGATACTTTTGTTATTTTGAATAAACTTTGAAATTTTTGCATCACAGTCAGTGCTAGAACAAATTTTAATCTTTTTTCGAAATTGCCCTAGATCATAAAAAATAGTATCTAAAACATAAGCTATGTATGTTTCGTATCTATTACGTGTTTACCGGCATGAAAAGTGCTACTGTATAATTTGCTTGACCTTGGTTAAAATTTAAACATTTTCCTTGAAATTTAAACTACAACATTTGATCATCTATACCACCTGTCCGATATAACTGGAAATTATCGTCCCCTCTACAATAACAACCGTTGAAAAAATAAATATCCTTAATTGAAATTGTATTTATTAAAAACCAAAAGGTAAAAAATTAAAGAAATCAGTTATAATGCAAGAACAATTTTAAAATGGAAAATCTGCCATGGTGCATTTACATTTACAACACCCAAACATTTCTCACCTTAAAAGGTTGTTGATTCTTTTATTTCTCGTATTTTTTCACATTGCACAAAGTTAAACTGATATGCATAATTATATAACCAAACATTACCTTTTTATGAAAGAGTTCCAACAACAAACATTCATCCACCGCACCAAAATTAACACATTACCTGTTTCAGTTTACCTCAGGAACCGCTGTCTGAGTCAAAGTCTCACGTAATTGAAACCGATACTGAATACGCGCGCTTTTATAGCAGTAGAGTATTCACATAAATGGTGACAATAGTACAGAGAAACCGATGACAACATACAGGAATTACGTCAGATACTCATACGTTAATTCGAGGTTTTCGCATTACAAGAAGTAACTTTACATGCATTTAATTGGCGAAAGATTTAATTTTGTCGTCACATGTTTTGGAAACTCAAAAGGTCTTAAGAAGTTGGATTCCGACTGATTAATCTAAGGATTAATGCAGCTAATTTGCTTCGAAAGCTATTTTTTCTCTAAGGCCTTACATGAACTACTGAAGGTAACAGTTTCGGAAATGAAAAACAAACTCTCAAATAAAGAATCGATTGAACTAGCATTCTTTAGAGAAAAGATTAGAAGCACTTTTGTAACACTTTCTCATGTCTACTTCCAAGAAATCTGTTATTGTCAAGCTCGCTTAGTTCGTACATCTTGCAATGAAGATATGAAATAATTATAGTAAATTTCTTTTCGCTATAAGCAGTAATGTAAAAATTGTTTGTACATTAGATATATTAAAATGTATTCGACTGATTTAGTCACGTTTATCAATATATTTGTATATTATATTTTCTTACTTTTCTAAGAACTAATATTAAAAAAACAATGAGAGTTTGGCGAAAAACATGTATTTGTTTATGCTAATACACATTTTGACTTGACTTTGACTTGTAAGATTTGTTAGTAGCAGCAAAACTAATATGCGTTAAACCACGATTTGTAAAACACAGAAATTACATCCCGTGCTATTCAAGAAGCAAAATGCATCTTAACACTAAACAAACGCACGAACACAAGCTATCGATGACATTAAAATTGAAAATTAAAACAGTTCTGTCGCATGCATCACGTTACATAGAAATATATAGGTCATCGGAAAATAAGCAGCAAAACAAAGCATAAAGTATTATACAATATGATACATGCTTACGGTTATTGCTAAACGATATCCTTGCATTGGTAAGTGACCAGAAAGGAAGGAGACTTGCTTCAATACGGAACAGCATACATTTGATGCACTCCCATCGCCTCGGAATTAATTCAATTTATAATTGAAGGTATGAGAACAAAAGTAATATTACTGTAATTGACAGCACAGTCCCTCGTTACCAGCAGGAGCAATGGATAAATGTACGCAATAACACATCAATGACGTAAGTTACGCCAGTTTATCCTCGTCTCTTTTAGCACGACTGCGAAACATGTGCTTACAAATTACATAAATAGCTCTCGTTGCACCGCTCATGATTGAACTGGTCCCATATAGAAGAGAGAGCCTGTACTTTTCATTTCTAATAGCCATTTACTGATTGTGCCCGTGAATCTTGCCCAAGAAAACACCCGTTAATTGAACCTAGGACGATTATATAAACATGATTGTTTAGGAATATGTTTTGGGTCAAAGTTATTTATTTAAATAGGTCTCACATTTTCAAATATAAGAAACAGTGTCAACTGGCAAATAATTGGATCACTGAGCAGTTATGTGATGCATTTTGAAAATTGTTGCTTCACACAAAAAATAAACTAAAATCATCACTGAATGTGATTAAAATTCTCCCATAAACTCACCTTCCATCAAAAATTGGATGTTACGCTAATGTATATGATGACCATTTGAAACTCATTAATTTGCAACCCGGTATGCAGGTCAGGAGTTTCAAAGCGGACACGAAAAACAGCCACATGATCTTCGGATAACCTTGACATTTACCCAAAAATGGCTTTAACAAGTCTTTTACACATCACCTCGATATGCTGAATGTTTGCCCCATGTAGGTTCATGAATATCATTAGACGAGTTTATGAAATAGACTCTAATAGAGTTTTGATTCTACAGCTGCGACCTTGACCTTAAGACGGTACAGTTTGGAACATGCTGACCATTTTACCCAAATTTCATGAAAATCCTTTGAGGTCTTAAGGAGATAATGTATAATGACATTTTAATTTCAGCACATGGTTACTCTAAGTACTACACACAACTACTAGAAGTTGCAAATATTGTCCAAACTGCCTTCAAAAACAGACAGTCCAAGTGGTTTTACAAAATTTACTAAATGACTTACATGCAAGATGAAATTCCAACAGCAAATTCGGTTATCTTCTATGTCACAAAACAATTACTGTCAAGACCCTGCAAACCTAGAAAAAGTTCAAAAATGATAAATGTGAGCTCAAATCTGTGTAAAATCTTCTTTCATTTCAACAAACAATAAAGCGTACATAAACAAAATAGTTGAACATGTAAAATAAAAACATGTTAACTTACTTTAACATAAAAACATACTATGATTGTAAAGAGATGTGCCATATCAGTTAAAACATGGCCTAAATTTTACAGATTTTGTTACATATGGTTTTCTTTGTATTTGGTTAAGTGCACCGAGCCCACGAAGACTGTTTCCTCATATCACACCAGCGCTGGTTTCGTGACATTCTAGATCTAAATACTGTTTCACCTCGGTTGAATCGTGATTTAACAGGAAAACGATTATTTCTAGATTACAATTTTATAGAGTAAAGTCTAGTAAAAGTAAGTCAGCTAAATTGATTAAATATTTTAAATTGTCAAAAGTAATCTTTCTATTGAGCAACAAAATGTTTACAAAATAAAAATAACTAAACCTCAGAGCCATACTGATCAGATGCTGGTTTCACGTACAAAATTGAGTTTTACGCGATTTCTGTGTTCAAAAAAATGGGAAATTAGAATTTTAACCGTGTTTTGACAAAGGCCTTTAATTTGATCTTAATTAAAAACAGACAATTTAGAACTTGTTGTTTTACAGAACTATAGAGACAATGGTATTCATAAATACCTGACTACAGTATCAAACAATGTCCTTACCACTGAACTGGCGATAGCTTGTGAAAGCGGTCGGTATCAAATTTATGATGGATAATAATGTCGTCTTTTCTTGTCTGTAAGAAAATAAGCGCTTGTAATAACACCCTCGCACTATGAGCTATTTGATATCGGGTATATTATTTATACAGCCGTATAATTTGAATGTCTAAGGACATATAAAAGAGCCAATACAAAATCATTCACTGAAACGAAGCTTTTATAAAGAAATTCACAAGTCACAAAACTACATGTAAAATGTAAATGAAATCCATGCATCCTTTCAAAAGTTATTGATCAGAAACCATTATTTTGTTGAAATTTATGTCCAAAAGTAGCCATAACTCCTGTAATAATCCATAGATTGCAATCAAAATCCAACTTGATATGTGTCTTATGATTATACACCTACATGTAAAGTCGAAATAAAATGCAAGCAATCGTTTAAAAGTTATTGATAGGAAACCACATTTTTGCTGAAATTAATGTTAAAAGAATGGTAAAAGATTGATTACTTCGGCATCAGTGGGCATGACTATTTCTTAATACAAGGGAACACAGGTCAGAATATAACTCGACATTAAGGAAGAGCTCGTTCACATGAGCACATCTCTGAAAAAAAAGAAAACGGATGAAAATTGTTATGAGAAATCTCAGTTTTAGTAAATATGCAAATATATGCAAACTAGACACACTATTAGGTACGCCCCTTTTTCAAAACTTGATATGAACCACATTTACTTATTTTTTCATTATTGACTTTCATCTGAAATTGATATTATTGCTTCAGTGTCGTGTAGGTTATCATGTTTTGATATACTTTAGAAGGAAGAATACGCTGTTTTAAACTTAGCAGTATCATCAGCACGAACATTTAACATCACAAATTCAAAATGACCGCCTCCATGACACTGCATTTTGGAATGTTAATCTTCAATATCTTCTCATTCAATACTCTGATTTTTCAAGATTGTTTCAACTTTCCCCCTAACAAGTTCTTTAATTTAAAGCCAACTTATTTTCTGACTTGCCTTTCCCTTTAAGATGTTGATTCATGTTAGGACAACGAACTGTTACATATGTTACATGTGTGGACGCTTGCTATAAGCTTCAGCATAAATATATAGAATGATAAATTTACAGATACCATAATGATATAAATATGTTCAACTATTATTAAGTGTAAGACAATTTTAACGTTTGTATTGCTATCATAATTAGGTCGCTTCTTCACGAAAAAGCGTTGATAGACATATACATGCAGCGTTTCTTTTCTTCTTCTTCTTTTGCAATATCATTGACAAAACATACTATGCTAAATTTATAGTATGTACGTTCGATTTAAGACGCGTTCGAACTATTTATAGGTCCGTTTCGACAGTAGGAAGTCGTCTTGGTAATATAAGAAGTTCTATCTATCTATCTTGTTATACTGCCTCACACCTCACACGAGTATTATGGGCAGGGTGCACGCCGGGTCTTAATAAAAGATAAAACTACTGCAATATAGCTCCCACAGTCAAGAGAAACAAGACGGTTAAAACTGTTAAAATAGTAAAAGAATAAAAGGATTAAAAACAACTGTTTTACGATTAATAATTGATTTGGGCCACTGCCTGCTTGAATGATTCAAGATCAGGCAGGATCGCAATATGCGTTGGTAATTTATTCCACAGGACTGTGGTATGGGGGAAAAAAGAGTACTTAAAGAAGTCCGAGTTTGCATGGGTTTGGCGGAGACTAAAGGGGGGCATATGTCTTGTTAGCCTGTTTGGGACTTCTAGGTAACTGGGCAGGGAGATTGCTACAAGATTGTAGTATATTTTGTAAAACATAACCAATTTTGAGGCTTGACGCCTGTTCTCAAGGATGCTCCATCCAAGGGTGTTCTGCAGGTCTGTCACACTGGTATCTCTGGAATTATCATTTTTTACCCATCTGATTGTGCGTCGCTGGACCATCTCCAGCTTGTGAATATTAACCTGGGTGTGTGGTGACCATACAGATGATGCATACTCTAGTATTTAAGTAATTTTACATCCAATATGCTAAATGCGTAAAGTTTTTCAGTGTTATTGAGAATAAAAAGTAAGGTGTTTATTTTATTTTAAGTACCCTACAATTTTACGTTTCTATGTAGACAGTTATCTATCTAGATCTTGAAGTTTCACGTTGTCGCGTATTTTTGCTTCGTCACGATTAACATGTCCTTGGCCTATTACCAACACAACATTTTGTTTAAAGGTCCATTACTAACACCAAATCGAATTTCCTTTAAATATGGAATTGTTACAGGAAAATACAGTTTAAGACTAGCTTCTAAAACTTTACAATAGCCGTGGAGTATTTCCCTGTTTGAAATATTGCATCGGAAAAACGAGTGAATGTTTGTGTTTTTCCTTAGATTGGCCTGGGTGGTCTTTTTGTCCTATTTTCGCTTTATTAAATGTTGTAAACAGTAAGACATATACTTTGCACACCATTTGAAGTTCAGTCCTTCAATTTATAATTCAAAGTATGCATGCTTATTCATGTACAACCTATTTACAGCCTCTCTCTGTGAGATTTCTAGAAAATTACAAAGATATTTGAAAACGGGAAAACCCACTTTTGTTTTTGAAAAGGCAAAATGTATTTTATTAATTCTTTTATTAAACTCAAATTTTCAACACAATATGGTCACATTCAATACAGTTTGTATAAGATCATTTTCTATCCATCTATAGCAGTTTTGAAGTAAAATTCGAGAAAAAAGTGATTTTCATTTTTTCATCCCCATCCGGTATGTGCACTTATCCCTTCTTACTTAAGAAAATAAATCTACCATGTCCATTGAGTTGTGGATAAGGAAATCCCACCCTCGGGTTGAGATTTCCTTATCCATAACTCATGAACATGTTAGATTCACTTTATCTCACATGGGTAAATGCGCGGAAATATGTATCTCATAGGTGAGAAAATTAGATATATATGTATGCATAATGTTACCCTATGTATGCAACTGGTAGCAAATATAGAGTTAAGGCATGTAGATCTGATATTCGAGTAATGTATCTACTGAATTTACCCTAACTTAAATATAACTATTTTAAGTCCATTTAACGCTTGTTGTTCATGTAAAATACAAGGATCAGTTTGTAGTTGTGACAGTCTAACGTGAGTTGAACTTAATTTATAAATTTAGTTAATGAAAGGCTTGGCATAGCATGGCATGGCATGGCATTGTATATATGTAGATACGACAGTTTAATCAATTAGTGTACAGAGAGTGAATATAATATGACTCGTTCTATTTGTCAGTTAAATAAAATATAGAATCCTTCAAGCGTTATTATCGTCTAAACAATAAACAATCGGTTGTCGTCCAGCTGCTTAGTTTAAACAACTCAGGCCTACAGCCTTGCAAAGAAAATGCTAGAGCGAATACCATTATTAAATAAAATATCATAAAGTCACATTTTGACATACACTTAAAATGACGTCAGTGGCATGATTCATTTACCAAGGATAACACAAAAGGGTGAAAAATGAATAATTCATTTATTCCCATGGTTGTCCTTGAATAAATGATGATATGGACTAGCAATATGCCACTAACACAGATGATATTACACGGAATTTTTATTTTGAAAGGAAGACATTTAAAAAAAAATAACATCTTACTCATTAGTCATTTACTGTCCCTTTTAACTTGTTTGAATTGCTTAATGCAGAATATGAAAAATGTATATATGAATATGAAATTCTTACTTGAAAATGTTGTTCGTGTTGTCTATATATCCAATTATTTAAGTACATTATGACCAATGTTTGTTAAAAATAGATAGCAGTAGTAATTACATCCCGGGCATGAAGGCGTGATTTAAGCGTGGAAACTAAAATATGTAAGACAGATTCAGATAACAATGTTGCTTCTATTTAGGGCACTGCTCTATTTTTACCTTTATGCACCTGCAAGCTGAAAGTCGTACGCTTCTATCTTTGTCTGTGATTATTGCCTCAAACTCTTGTTGCGGGTGATTTGAACAAAGCGTCAGCGATACTTCTGAGTTGGCGCTAACAACCGGAGCAGTACGAAAAATTTAAACCAAAGTAGAATGTGAGTTGTATTTAATCGTGGTATGTAGCATTCAATATGAATAATCACATTATCTTTACATTCAGTATATGCAACGTACATTCAGTATATACAATCACGATATTTGCAATCAGAAGTCACAGGTTAATGTTTATAGCAGTTTAACTAGGTTATCCGAAATGGACCTTTCTGGGGGAAACAAATTCATAATTAAAAAGAATAGAAGAAATTTACAGATAATTGGGATATAGTAGAAAAAAGTCATGGCTTCGATCTCCTTTGTAGCAATAATGCATTACAATCCACTGAAGGCGGTTTCCATTCAATAAAACGACTTCTAATATTAGTCAACTGAAAGTATCATCGTTTTATCTGAAAATATATTCATTTTAGACAACAAAATACAATAATTGCGTTACGTTTAACTTTAAGGCTCGCGTCATACAATAGCATTTGTGAAAACGTCCTCCAGGGAAACATATCAGCAGTTTAACTGCAAGAACTGAGTCTGAGAACTTTTGATTTTTAAAATTTCCAGGATCACATTTACAAGTAGCTCTCATTTTATCAAGAAAGATGTCTTACTGTCTAAAATGACCTTTATTAAAAATGTAAAAATAATATTCTTAACTTTGTTTTTTTTATTCGATAAATGCATATAAGAAACATAGCGCAGTATTTTTCAATGATAGTTAAAAAAAATAGGAAAGGCTTTCTGGCAACCCTTTTTCTTGAAGTGACAACTTGAATACGAAAGAAAGGCATATGTCAATATTGTTTTGGAGTGAATAGAACATGTCCTCGTGTGTTTGCTTTGTGTGCTGGTGTGTGTGTGTGTTTTTTTTTTTTTTTTTTTTTTTTTTTTTTTTTTTTTTTTTTTTTTTTTGTGTGGGGGGTTGGGGTGTGCACTTCTGGGTCTAGGGCGTTTTGGGAGGCTGCGTTTTGGTGTGTCCCCTGCGTTATCTCAGTACCCTATCAATAAATATATGTTTCTTTATCACTAAATTCAAGGTTAACCTGGGACTTTAAGTATAAAATGCTGTTAAATTGTACGCACAACATTGTATAAACTGCGGCAGAAATACTTATGCCCTTATAGCCTGAGACAGCTATAATTCATAAAACATCAAAATACGAACTTTAGTCGATTTAGTTTACTATCTTAGGAAGTAATTAAAATAATTTTCGATAAGGTTATAAATGTGTTTCCAATGTTAATATTAATATTAATATTAAGATATCTTTTATTTAGGTTTAATACATTAAATTGTAGTAATTATTATACACCAATAGTGAAGCTTTGCAAGATAAACAGAAGCGAAGTTCAAAATAAGCTATATAGCTTCCTCCTCAATTCTGTTTGAATTTGAAATTCTAGAATCCGTATATACTGATACATAATGCAAACCAACTATTTACATGTGTTTAGTTTTGTTATCTGTATAACGTATACATCATGTAAATGTGAACTTACCTGATAAATACATATTGTTTAACCGAAATTTGTTAAATATTTCTGACCATTCCTTAATTATAGTGTCTACAGGTATGACGCCTCCTTCTTCCGGTTATGTTTGCCTAGGTTATCCTTATGTATACGTTCAACATATACTCTCCTTTATTGAACCTCAACACTTCAGAGAAGAAGTTCAAAATTAGTACAAATGTTTTAAGTGTGTCTTAGCTGTAAATCTGTAAAACTATTACTTTAAAAGCTTGTCCAACTAACATTTTACCTGCTTCGTTGAAAGAGAAGCCACTCAAATAAAATATCTTGATAATTAAATTTATCAACTATTTCTAACTCTGTTATCTTTGTAAACAATTGATATGTTTCTGCTGACTCATCCACCTTTTCTAAAAGTCATACCTTTTGTGTGTTACGATAAAATATAAGATAATGTGAAAAGTTAATTTATTGTTCTCACTAACGCTTATACAAGCGAGGCGCAGTAAAGGTGCATTGGCATCTCCTCAAGAGAGCATGGTCGTCCTAACTTAACTCGAACAATTACATTGAAATTTCTTTTGACATGTGGCAGATCAGAAAACGACCCCTTGGCAACATCGTGACGCATTTACGTGAGAATTGTCTCCGGTATTGTTTATACGTTAAGTAGTTAGTCCTTCTGAGAAGTTGTCGGCGTAAGTTTCATAAATATCATGTTCTTACAGAAGAATTCTCTACTGAGAAAGAATAATATGCAAATGGAGATTTATTACAATTGTCTTTTAGTAGCTCTTTTCTTTAGACATAAGTAGTCGTACAATTATGACGTTTATTGAATTTAACGACAGTTCTAAATCAAGTAAAGTGATTTTGATCATTAAACTGTTATTAGAACAATATTTGCTTCCAAGCATCTATAATATTTATCTTTCCACAGATATAATATAATCCCAGCTATCCAATTGGTGGTTTCTGACTAGCATTGAGATGTTATAGACTCGAGGAAAATAGTCGGCTGGAATAAGTCGTTTCCGTCGGCCCTAACTGACATTTATAATTGTTTATTGTTGGATGCTGTAAGCCTCTGGACCATTGCTAGCAAAACTTTGTCTTTGGTGAATAAACAACAAAATCTTCAATTTGGTGAAAGATTTCATATGTCATGGAAATCCCTTAGACCTTTTACCCCTTTTCAAAGTATCGTCACGTAGATCAGACTAAATTTCGTTAGAAAGAAAAATCTACTATATTTACTACATTCTTTTCACTTTAGTTGGTAATGCGATTTAATCAATGTTATGAACCTTAAAAATATGACTTGTTTTTCTCTCATCTTTCTCATTTGACATTGGAATTTATGACCCCTTAACTATATATACCCGCCTCTTCCCTCACTCTAGGGTTTATGATAAGGTCGTCTCCTCTAGTTTAAGCAATTTGTGTGTTCACTTGAGAGAGTAAAAGTGCAGGTTCAAACGACGTCTTCCTAAATGATATTATTGTAAAATTTAAGTGCTGTGCTCTTAACTAATTTGAAATTGAGACAGTTTTGAAAGAAATGTTTGAAGGCATCAGAAACGAGATTTCAGAACTAATGGTGCAAAACATACAGTCAGATTTCATAACATGATATTAATAGCAATATTTTTGCAAAGGAGAAAGCTTTTCATTTTAGCTTTTTAAAATGCAGTCGGAGTCTGATCAATATAAACGTTAGGTACTTGATTTTTTAACCAGTTGCTCTGTAGGCATAGCTGTTATTATTTTATGTGTGGCTTTAACATATAAAGATTTTAGGTAACAATGTTTCAGAAGTACCGGTCCTTTTTTTTCTGAAAAAGGCAACTTTCTACAATATTGTTTTGCTGAAGTTGTGATATAGCAGTAGCTGTGACCAGTTTCTTAGTTTTTTTTCTCAATATTCTTATAAGAAATATTAACACTTAATTTTCTATTGCATAATTAAATGTACTGATAACAAAAATATACCAAATTAGTCTAAATGAAAAGGGGTAATTTAAGGTGCGGGTGGTATGACATACTTTTAAGTGTTTTCATATTTCATATATTGTTGAATTGTCTATTCTTTTTTCTAACTTATCGAAATGTGTGTATTGTTTCTACATTTGTATTTCTCGTCTTGTTCGTGATAAGGTAGAATTACCGGAATAATGATTCTACCTACAGTCGTGAATAGTGCTACAGGAAGAAATGAAACGATGTTGAGCCCAATTTGTACGCTTAGAATTATTTGTACAGTTTTGAAACGAATGTTATGTATATTGTACATGTATCTTTAAAATCACTTTTTAAATGATATTGTAACAGTACCATATTACACTATACTGTCCCATCTATGAACGACACATAACTTTTGAACTGATTCGACCTTTGACCATTTTATCTGTTTTGACGGTAATATAGTTTGATCTACTTTTCTGCATTCTTACGTAAGCATACATTTGGTTCCTTATACAGTTATCTTACATTATGTAGGGCAACTGACGCATGTATATGCCAAAGGTGACATATAACTAAGACTGTAAGGATAAAAGAAGGATTTATTTTATATCCAATATAATAGTAGTAAACATCACAACGCTGCGTCAATCAGCTTACAGAAGAACATGAAATGTTTAGCCTGATTTGGCTGCAGGGAGTGCCAATCTAATTACAAAATTCAGCTGTAAATAATCCACAACGGCACAGTAATGTGAAGCGATCAAAGAAGAACAAAGCTCCAGTTCTCTTTATTCCGGTCTGTACAATATAATTTTCTAAGATGTTGTCTTCAAATTACACAGGAAATCAATTATGCCATGAGCATGTACCAATAAACGTTTCTTATTTATAATCATAACATGCGGTCAGATTATCCTCAGGAAAACCGCAAGATTAAATGAGCTATTACCCGATTGGTTGAAATGGTTGTATTTACAAATGAAAAATACTTATTTGAAAAATAAAATGCAATGTCTTCTGTACGTGACTGAATATTGTAGGAATGGTTTTCATAATATATAACACTAAAATCGCCATATATAAAATTCTGTAAGACCCTTGTTTTCTGAATTTGCATTTAGTGTGTGTCAGTTGTTGAAAATGGGAACAAACATGAGAGTTTGGCATAAAAATAGAATTTTCTTGTATATAGATAAGAGGTGCAGACAATTTGGTTTAGACCCCTAAATCTCGCCTTATTCAGCGGGGTGGTTGTCTCCCATGCAAAATTGTAAAAAAAATAACTGTATAAAAGCAGTCCGAGAGACTAATCTGGTCAATACTTGATAGATGAGTATGATACAGGGTCACCTTTTGACTATGTGGATAATGTAAGTCAACGAGAAAAACAATAGGAGTATCGGACCATGATCGCTAAAACAAACATGACTACCATAAACGTTATCACATGTTAGAAACAATATTTGAATGTACATGTAGTTTTTCTTAGATTTTATTTAGAACTCTTAGGGTATCATTTTAAAATTAACGTCCCGTGTGTAAGTTTGCGATAGTTATTTTCTAGTGTGTTATCGCTTTTCGTTGTGACATGGATTTGTATCAAAGTACTTCATCAATAAAGTTGAATGGTATCTGTCGTTCAGATGTCCAGATGTGCTCAGATAAAGCGGCCTTCTGGTGGCCTTGAATATATAGGTAAATGTCCTCCCCTTAATCTTACACATTACGTAATGCATGAAACGGACACACCTCTCCTGGAAACCAATGCTACAGCAATATTATCATAATACAGTTATAGGAGAAATATTTCCCAGTTGTTGGTAAATGATGGTAGTCCAAAATTACCTATTTGGAAATTGGTGAAAATTCACAAGGAGGACGTTAAAAGAAGCCATTGTGTGAAAATCCTGTTATTTGTAGTGCTTCTGGACAAGTTTTATTTTCATTAGACATCCAAATTAGCTCAGTTTGAAGCCCTGCAGAAACACCGGGTCTAATTAGTAAATAAGTAAAACCCATAAGAGTGACATGGCTTTTCAGATATTTTCGAATATAAAATAATTGACACTATATTTATGCGCATGGTTTTAAAACCAATTTATATAACGTAAGTCATCATTAAAAACCTCATTATTAATAGCGTGTTTCAGAGACTGAAAGGAATGGCAATATGTCTAATATCTCTTGATTTCAATACATATTGAGCCGAGATTACTATGAGACAATTCTAAGACAGGGAACTGAGCAGACGAATAAAACAACACCAACCAAATGATATATAAATATAATTCTTCACTTTATAGAAAATGCAAACTATCGTTTCATCAGCGTTTTGTTAAAGTAGATTAACCTGATATGCTATACAGTAACATATATCACATGAAACACGGCTGACGAAATCCCGGAAACTAAGCAAGAGCGCGTCGAAGACACATTTACAAATAACCCCTCAGGGAGAATTTGGCATTAAAGTGAATTTGATATTCACTTAAACAAATTATCTTGCTTGATTAAAGTGTGTCCTAGTGTTTAACGTGTATCTAGGAAAATCTTCCAGGGGTTACTGTTAAAGAAAGTGGTCATAAATTAAATCATACAAAGACTTATTTACAAACAGATCACATACATTTTTAGACCGTCCAAACTCATATGCTCGTGCAATCATATCTGTGAACATTGCATTTTGTTTATCACACAAATATGATATCTTAATAAATTCATTTTCTTACCGAAAAAGTTAAAGAAACTGCAGTATGTGGTAATTGTTGCGTTTTTATTTGTTTGTGTAAACAAACAAATTTACTTACCGTTTTCCGATGCCTACTTCTTAAGTACCAAATCTGAAAGTAGCGCCGGCACGTCAGTCAGCATATAATCCCAAATTATGATTCTTCATTTGAAACCATATGGAATTGCAGACATGAAAGTTGTTTGTTTAAATATATAATGTTATATACTCATGCAGCATCGGCTAAATTTTGTTAAAATAACTAAAGTAAACTTTTTTTTAATAAGAAACGCGGATGTTTTATTTTCAATGATGTGTAAAATAAGGGCGTTTACTATATATATACACCTATAGAAATGGTTCCATTTTTAACCCGCCGGCCATTTTTAACTCTGTGCGGAAGAAACATGTGTTTGGGTTTCAATGCGCGGCAAGAGACGTAATTTACTTTCCTTTTGCTGATATGTTTATTCTGCGGACCTGGCGCGAGTAGTCTGCGTTCCTACTGTATTAGAATGAGCAGTGAAAATCCTGCTGTCTATGTGACCGGAATGAAACAGGACCATTCTATCCAAAATCGTTTTAACTGTTGCATTCTGTTCACTCTTATTACCAACTGGTATAGCCTTCACTAATGAAGTTACAGATGAAATAGCCACCCACCACGGGCAATTTTTGATTTCTGTAATTGTTATTAACCTTCGATTAACCAGCTAAATTATCCGTTATGGTCAGTATACACAAGCGAAAACTTTCCCGCAACAACATTTTCTGTATTGCTGAGCGCTGATTCCTTTTTACAAATAAGTATCATTGAATGTACTGGTTACTCATTTGTATCGTAAGTTTGTATCAATTATCGCTGAACGTACAGATATTTTTACTCTACACATTGTGTTAATATATTATTATCTATACTGGATATTAACGAAATGTTCCATCTGATTTGTGTGGCATTTCAAAATAGAGGCGATACATTGCTTCTGTTTAGGTATTTGAATAAGTGAAAAATTCATCTTTATAATCATTAGAACCATCTACTTTAATTGAAATGATTAAAATAGCACAGTCCAATTGGAATATACTGAAAACAATAGTATATCTCACTTGTCTAGTACTAGTAAGTAAGTAAATAATTAGTTTATAATTGTGACGTGTGCATAACTTAACGAAGCGCTCAGTCCAATGGGCCTAAAAGTCACATTATTGGAAGGTAACTACCTTCCATGTCTTTGCACCAGAATTGGAGTGTGCCCTACAACAACCATTGGAACTTTTTTCATACGCTAATCAAGTGCGATAGAAACGGAGTAAAATCTTCCTTACACTCTTTTCATGTACAATCAGTTTGATGTAAAACTTTAATTTTGACGCTCTATTTTCAAACTAATGTAAATTAATTAAAAAAAACAATAATCATTATTGTACAAATTAACCTTATTAAAAAGGAGGTTGAATATTTCATATTGTTAATTTGAATAAAAAAAAGCAAACCCCACCTTCCTGTTACAGACTAATTAGAATCCTAATGTAGACGTGTCTGCGATATTTGCACTACAAAGAGTACATATTAAAGTTATATTATTTTATCCTTAGAGCCTCGTTGTGACTTAAAATACCATTGAATTGATAATAAATTTACGAATGGAATAAAGATAGAATTGTGTTCTATTTTAGTTGACGAATAACAATAGTAATAATTATAATAATAATGATAATAAATTCTTTATGTAAAGAAGGTAACAAATACAGAAATATGAACGGATATTCATATAACTTAGTTTTAACACGGCCTTCTGGGGAAAAAGAAAAATGAAAAGTAACATGAAGAAAACTTAAATTTCAACTATACAAAACTTAGTTATACACCATTCAGTATGGCAATCGCTCAATAATTCTTAGCAAACATTTCAGGACATTTGAACTCCATATACAGTCAAACCTATGATAAAGACCGCTAGTAGTAAAACAAATCAGAAGGGAAAGAGAAAATGTCAATTAAGAACTAATGTAAAGGAAGTGAAGGTGTTAATGATGATCTCAATCATACAAAAAGTTTGACTGTAAAAAATATCATTCATACGTCATTTTTCACACGATACACATACGTATCAGTGTTATATTTCATCAATGAATGTTTTTTCAATTATTTTTTGGAATATAGTTCTTTCATATCATTGTCGTTTCTTAGCGAAAAAAAATGTCTAACAAGTTTCTTATATTTTTACATTACCAATGAAAAAGAATAATGGGCTATATTTATATTTATATTTATATATTTTGTTTTTCTTGGTAATAGAAGAACTGCAAGTAACTTCACTTCCAAAGTGCTGATAGGGATTTAAAAATGATCATGTTCTACTATGGTCAAGCAACGGTCTTAAACAAAAGTACATTGTCCATTGTTCTTCTCTTAGGGGATATGACATAATTTCTGCTCTCACTAGTTTAAACTTACGACAGCTACCAAGATTTGAGGTAACTATCCGTAACAAGACCGTTACTTCGGATTAAATCTGTTCTTTTATTTTATTATATGACCAGCGACACGGGAAAATGGGCCTTCGGACAAAATACTTGGAAACTAGCTTTCTTGCATATTTGAACAAACATTATTTCAATATCAAAATTGAAAAATTTCAATTCCCCCCCCCCAAAAAAAAAAAAACAACAACAAAAAAAAAAAAAAAACCAAAACCCCCCTTCTCCCCCCCAAAATGAAAAAAAAAAACCCCCCCCAACAAAAAAAACAACAACACAAAAAAAAACCCCCACCCCCCCCCCCCCCCCAAGCTACCACAATTTACGTCAAAACTCACTTCAATTCACAGGGCGAACATCCCGGCATCATTTCCTAACAATCAATTTTTGGTTGCAACATTATATATTCTTTCAATACATACATATCTGGTGAACTATTTCATGTCTTCTTTTCACATCTGCCTTTTCAAGGGTAAGCCAAGATAAAAAAATAAAGCTGTGCCATAGTAAGGTCTTGGAGGATTTTGAAGCAAAATGTTTCTGTTGAGAAAATAGTGCATCAGTTTTCATTGGTTTGGCTTAAGAGGGTGACAAGTAAATTTATGGGGTTTTAAAAAAAAAAAAAAAAAAAAACCCCCCCCCCCCCCCCCCCCCCCCCCCCCCCCCCCCCCCCTATCAATGGTACAAGCCAGGAACCCCATATTTGTTCTGTGCTTTGAGTAGCTTGTGGAATAAAGTTGCTTTGTTATACATAGATGCCCCTTACGTTTTGCCTTTTGCAAAAGCTTTGTCTAGCTATTTTCATAATCCGCTGCATTTTCTCATATTTGTAGGACATTCCTGTGTCTGTAGGTTGTGTTGATGGTTCGTGCAGTGTTTGATGGTGTTTGAGGATTATGTATTTTGTTATTTCACCTACAAATGGTATATATAATCAGGAGGTTACATTTTGCATTAAAATGTCTGGCAAGTGGTGTTTTATTAACACTAGATTCCCTAGCTTTTGATTTGTTTGTCTGAAATAGAGCTTACGTTTGGTTGTGCTAGAAGAAAGGTGCTCTTCACCTCGCGGGTATCTCTCGTGCTCTTGTGGTATTCTGTAACTCAAATTTACGGCAGTGCTGATAAACCATACCTAGCATATTAAATGGTTTATATTTTGCACTGGATTGTTTGAAACGGGATTTGTTTTATATTGAATGAGGTTTTATGATAGCTTTCAATTTTCCTGGTATGTCAGAAAATGAAACCCTTTCACCTTAAGCACAAGGTGTCCTCTCCAATCGAGGGTACTTACTTACCAAATCTTACTTAATAAAGTCAATGGCAATCTAGGATATTTAGGAGAAAAACAATCTTCTTCTACTCCAATTTTATCCACGTATGGCCCTAATCCTTCGGAAACTGCCAGCAATCTGTTAAAGTTTACATTCACCATGCTGTCTGATTTAATTAATTACAGTCATGTTACTTAATGCATTGGCTACTATGTGGTAAAACTAATTCAATAATTGACATTTAATGGCAATGGCAGTCCTCATTTAGCAACAAACACGACTTACACACACAATTCATGTTATAGAAATTGTTACCAGTTTTAAACTTGGCTTTCATGCAGTTTTAGACCAGATGCCGATTTTTACCGATTACCCGTTAAGTGAAATTATTGTGTTATATTGGTTTTCTTCTGGTAATATCTAGTGAGGAATGAAACATTCATTATTTTACAGTTCGGCTATACCAACAGGCAATGAAGCATGCATTTCAATTTCTTTGTGCATGCTTCGTTTCAAACGTAATGACGTACTTTACAATGGCAAATCTCGTATAAACCTCTTTAAGAACTAAACACTGGTAATTCAAAATGTGCTTGTATTTGTAAACAATTTATCGCTCGTGTTTTTACGATTGTATTTTCTTGTACTTTATTGTACACTATTTTTGTTTTCGCTGAAAAGAAAATTCTATAACCGTTTTATTTATGTTTATTCATGTGAAATGGAATCTTATGGAATATGTTTGACATTAAAAACAAATTAAATATTTTGTTTATACAATCTGCAAAAACAACGGCTCACGCACTCCTCAGAAGAACCAAACTGGAAAATGTCTAAGAAACTCTAACAATATTGCCTAAGGGATAAGCTGGCATGAAACGCTATAACGACAAGCTTGATCAGATTTTTTCTTCATATCTAAAGCTAATTTAGGGAAGAAAACGCCTAGGGATACTGTTAAAGAAAATGGTCACAAATTAAATTATCTAATGCAAAATTTACAAGCAAATTAGTTACATCTTTGCAAACGGTCCATGCTCATACCTTGGCGCAGTTACAGCCATGCTATATTAAAACTAAATCAATCCATTCTAAAATACAAATACAAAGTTTATTTTCTGTCGTGATGTTACAATAACATATAAACATAAGCTATGTATAGCTTTTGACCGACTTGATAACAACAATAAATAACAATTCATGCAATGTTCACTATTATCACATATTTGAATAGCTAAAATCTTAGTAGATAACATACTTTATCACATTATTATTATAATACTTACATTATCACATTTCCTTAGTTAAATAATTAATTTTAAATGATTATTTAAGATAATAAGTTAAAAGACCTTACATCATGCTTATGACAAGCTAAGGAGGCAAAAATACATTTTAAAAGAAGTGTCAAAATATTTAAAAAAATTTAAGAATTTAAGATTTAATGAATTGTGTGAAAGCTGCTGATCTTGACTCGAAGTCTAAAATCTGCCATAAGAAGTTAATTGTAAAAAACTGAAAGCAAAAGAAACACAAAAGTGCGACCGATAAGAAATTTCTTAAAACATTTATCACTCCAAATCAGATTTGGAGGGAACTGATCAGCAACTTTCACAATAGTAGAAGGCACATTGCGTTTATATTCAATTCCCTGTGAGAAAAATAAGTTATATTCATTTAATGACGTGACGAACAAAGCAGAACAGCTTAACAGCGACAACATGAACGTCACTCCTAAATAAAGTATAATACTTCTTCACAAACAACAGTGAGATTATTTATTGATATCTTCATTTGCTAGCTTTTACAACATTTGTGTAATAGCATAAACGGTAACTTGTTCTTCCGTTATGTAAAAATAATTGTAGGACACAATAAGTGATAGCTTCATTTACAAGTTAAGGGTTCAACAAGGGGACTGCCTTTCGTCTTTCCTATTTTATACTTTTGTGCTGAAGGGTTTAAATGGCATCGATCTTCACATGTTCAACCTGTTTTACTTATGAATGCTGATGATAAGAAACAACAGACGCTCTTCTGAAAGGGCGAATATTTTGAATGAATACTGTAAAAAATAGGAACCGGTTGTTAATGTAAAATTATAGAAGTAATGATATTCAAAAAAGGTAGAAATATAAGAAAGTACATATTTGTATAAGGGAATAACGAAATAGAATATGCAAGTAAATTCACTTATTTAGGAATTGCATTTACATCTGGAGGATCATTTATGCAAACCTATGAAGCACTGTCAGATCAAGTTCTCAAAGATATTTTAAAACTCAAAGCTTACGTAAATCATTGACTGTACCTTCAGATTCACATAAACTAGATCTTTTTGACAAACTTAAAGCTTGCAAAAATCATTGACTGTACCTTGTTACTAGATCTTTTTGACAAACTTATTAATCGCATCTTGAATTAGGGTTGTGAAGTTTGGGGCTTTAGCGTAGTATTTTTATATTTGACGATGTCTTCAAAAGGCGCAAGGAAACAGAATGGTCATTCATCGATCATTCAAACTTTCATTTTTGTTAGGCCTTTGCTATGCAAATATGTAGCTTATTAATATCCCTGGTAGATCTAGTGTAAATGTTACATTTTGCAGTTTTAATCCCGAAGAACCAAAATATGTTTAAGTAGCTGGAAAATACATAAAAAGTTACATAGCAGAATGATGACTTCCTATCATATTCTATGCTTTATTTTTACAGCATGCCATAATTTATTTTTTTTAATTTAAGTGATTAAACGATCATGCAATAGATGATTCACTGTATTTCACACTTAATGCAGGTCAGTAATATAAAATCGTAATTAACTTACCAGATGCCATCCACCACGCGTCTGCATTCCAACCAAAACCATGTGCTTTTAACTGTCGGCCAACTGACACAATTTTTTCATGCATTTCGTGTGTTGACAAGGTGTCTGCTCTGCTGCAATCAAATGCGCTCACATAACACAAGACAGGGCTATAGTCCGCCAAAGTACGTACCGTTATCGCATAGGTATAGTCTATTTCAAGTTTTTGTGTATTTCGCTGTCTGCTTTGACTGAATTTTAACAATAGTAGAATGTTATGAATAAAGAAGTATAAAGAAAGTATTTTATGAAACCCTTGTTAACAGGGACATTGAAGACTATAAGTAAATATGCAAGATTCATTTTTGTTAAACATTTCGATGTTAATTTTTTTTAAAATGATCACCGTCCCCACTTAAGATGTAAACCAATACCCATTGTTTCAATTCTGTTCCTATGTTATGGTTAAATATATGTAATTTTCACTCGTTCACATGTTATTACAAAATGTATGTTTTGTAATCTGTGTATACAAATAAAAGTACTGTTCTGGTCTGTTAAAATACTGAGCAGGTTCGCGATTAGAATTTCAATTTCAGGTTTTACACTCAGTAATGACATAGTTGTATCCCCTTCGGGTTGCTTTAAATGTCTCTCGGTGTAAAGAAGTCTTTATTTCATACCTTCAAGAGATACAAATGGCGCATGAAAAAAACAATATGATCACATTGTAGTTTGCCGCAAATTGTTGGCATTTCTATTCTTTGCATCTAAACCTATGCTATGTGGGTCTATTGTATCAGTTTTTAGCTTTGTCCAGATGTTGTTTAAAAAAATGGCAAAATGTTGTTTTTTTTGTGTCAGAGTGTTAGATTTATTATTCTCTTTGCACTACAAGCTATCCATTTTACTTTGATGCTGCTGACGGTTTTACTCAGGCCGTAATCCCAACAGAATATTATGTATACTATGTTTATTGCTAACAAAGGTCTACTTCGATCGCTGAAAGTGGAAAACAAGACAACTTAAGTCCATATAACGGTTCAAATCGATTTTGTTTAATAAAGCCATAAACACCAAATGTCTGTTATTTATGAGGCTTTTATACAAAAGTTCCGATATTAGAAAATATCCAAATTAATGTTTTTGAAGTTTTTTTTTAAATACCAAGGCTAATAAAATATAGATAAAAGATCTCTACAGAGATTGATGTAGATTTTAACCAAAAAATCACCGAGTTAAAAATCTCTGCATAGCAATGGTGCTATTTTATTCTATACTGTTGGATCATACAAGGTTTTGCTTCCAATATGGTTTGTACAATTTATTGAAGCATTGCAAGAAACTGTGTAGATCTATAAAAACAAAATTTCTGTACAAAGGTCACGCCCTAAACTTGCTCTCATTGAAATAAATTTACACTGGAAGTGGGTGTACAAACTTGTTCTCATTGAAATAAATTTACACTGGAAGTGGGTGTACAAACTTGTTCTCATTGAAATAAATTTACACTGGAAGTGGGTGTACAAACTTGTTCTCATTGAAATAAATTTACACTGGAAGTGGGTGTACAAACTTGTTCTCATAGTTCACATAGAGATATGTGTCTAAGTTATAGCTTAACACCGATTTATTTAGCTCCCGTCTTGTAACCATAAACGTTTAGTATTAATTTATTTATTCTCGACAGCGAAATAATTTGGAACATAAACTAGTCTCTATCGGGACTAATTGAATGTAATGTTAATTCTGGAGAGGGCTGTCTATGTTTGGATGTATACCATATTTTCTAACATGACTAGCGAATAACCTACATACATCATAACGAACTTTTTATATTATTAATAATTTAAAAAAAAAAAAAAAAAAAAAAAAAAAAAAAAAAAAAAAAAAAAAAAAAAAAAAAAAAAAAAAAAAAAAAAAAAAAAAAAAAATTTTTAAAAAA